>JAJIRX010000766.1:0-42050 GCA_023853785.1 Psilocybe azurescens | reverse complement strand
TCTACATACAAGTACTTGCTGCGACAACGACAACTACGGCGGTGCTCATCGTTGGATCGCTGCGTACGCTGGACCGCAGTATGATCCACGTAAGCATGCCAATTTTGCGTTGTTGCTCGATGTCTTTCGAACTTTCTGTCAAATCTCGATGACATCGTTCAAAATAATAGAAGGAAAGATGAATTAGGACCACAAGTTCAAGCTTTCGCGACTTTGAATGATTATTATGCCCGCCGCACAGACTCGAACTTGGACTCGCTGATCCAGTAGCAATGTGCAAGACGTCCAGACTCAAATGCATAGGTGGATTACGATGAAAGATAAGATAGGGATGTAGACCCGGCCTCCTGAGTGAGGTCCAAGTCCTAGGTTCACATATTTAATAAGTGTTCTATTCTAATTTCTATATCATCAAGACAAAATACACCTTTCGAAACTCCAGTTCATCGTAAGTACCACACACCCCTTTTCAACAAACCTTCACAACTGCATCTGGCGAAACTCTCTGCCTCACTAGCCCCTCAATGTGTTCCGCCCTCTCAGGCACAAGACCACACCGAACACCACAAAAAGCAATTTATGATTCCGCACAGAAGGGTCCGCGAGGAAAGAATGTAATATCTCTTCAGTCCCATACTTCCCACTGTGCCGGTATGGAACGATCCTTCGACATCATTTCCATTGAGGACGAGAAAGACAGAGCATAAGCGAGGCATTGCAATCTGCACTAGGAAGGTGTGAAATGGGATGGAAGAGCCTATCGTCAGTGTGTCTAGGTAAGGCAAGGCGAATGGTGGCAGAGGCCGCTCTCGAGACTTGGGTAGGCCGGTTTACTGTATCGACCAATTTTTCTTTATTATCCTCAGGGCGATTCAGAGTCGGTCGAGGATCGACGACCAGCGTCGCCAAATCCAGGGTGTGCAGTCTAGAACTCGAGAAATGACGGAGCACCCAGAGCGCGTCTGGTATGCTCAGATCGCTGGCCACCGTGAGTGTTCGTGTATTGTGCGAAGCGAGGGAAGGTAAGAGCTTTGGAAGCAAGCGACAGTCGCCTCTCCAATACAACGTTTTCAGGGCTGGATAAATCTGACTCGAAGAGGCTGGCTTCGTGCCCTCATCATCGTCAAGAACTATAGACGATAACATCGCTGGTATATCTGTTTTCTTGGAGCACGGCATGCGCATAGGAAGGGAGACTCTGATCGTCTCAATAGTATTCCCGTGAGCGCCCTGCAGCCAGTTCAAAATCCACAGAACAGCTTTATACGGCGCCGCCTTAAAAAGCTAGCTAGCGTAACCGAATCCGAGACAACAATAGACACAGTAGAAACCCAGGCATCTTCCTTCCAAGGCGCCAGTTCGCATTCTACTTCTTCAGTAGAAGGTGGTTCGGTGCCTCCGATGGTGACGCGCAGAGTTCCAGTGTCTTGCACATATTGTATAGTTGAACCAGATACAACAACAGCCCAAAGATCGTGCGGGAGAGTATCACAGAACCTTTGCTTCAGGGTCCCATTGGTACACTCTGGATTGATAGAGCATGGCTTGGGCCCAGGGACGGCAGTTGGGATACGCGAGGATGGGAAGACGCGCTGGGTGCGTGAAAGGTGGAATCGCGGCTTTCATCGCCATCATTATCCCAGATACTACACAGCGGTGGAATCTCGGCTAAATCCCAAGCCGGCGCATTAGGATACAAGTCCTCGAGAAGCTGCTTCGGGAGTAAGATCGGGATTTTAGGCGAGTGCAGGTCGGACGCGTTGATGCAGGGAGTAGGCTAGATTCGAAGTAGGCTGTCTGAGCGCGTATCCCCGCTGAGGGTTGTACGTCGAGGCCTTGCGAGGCGAGAGAGATGCATTAACATGTTCCGGCATATTCTGGTGTGTATTATGTAAATTTTCGGGGATGGATTCAGAGAGGGAGAATGTATGAAGATAAGAGTGAGGGAAACCTACTGCGGATTCAAGGATCCTTTTATATGTACAGCCGTGTTGATGATGGTGCCACGAATAGCTTTTGGTAACCTATGGGGCCTGCATGTGCAATGCGCATGGCTGAGCCGACATTAAAGGCCTTTAGCTTTAACCGAGGTACGCTTAATCACAATGAGGCTTCAGCCACTGTGGCACTAATAGCCAGGACAGGACACTTTTCATCGTGGCAACGAGGACATTATCCAGAGTCAATGGGATTTGTGGACGACTCTTGTATGGCTGGTTCACTATTCAGTTTGCGACCATAAGGCTGGCTATACTGGACAAGGGTAATTCATAGTAAGTCGAGACAACGAACAGAAACTCACCTTCCTGATAATGGAAGCCTATAGTCATTCGAATGCGTGCTTGAGCCATGAAAGGACTATGGTGGCCCGTTATCAATATGAAATTATTGAATATTCTAGTTTCCTGAATCACCATTAAGATGGCCATATAATTTTCAAACTTGAAAGTCTAACCATGGTTGAAGTCAAGTCGAAGTTGCAAATTACAACAAGAGCAAGACCGGCATCGGCAATGGCTGGCACCAACAGTTTGACGCTGCGTTTTGTCACGTGGTATTAAATTAGACACTGGCCCCTAGCCTACGGGCCAATCTGATTTGATCTCTATATTTAAGAATATGAAGATCTTGCTCAGTTACGATTCTATACCAGGAGATTTATGCTTTACATGATTAGGCTAATATGAAACCTTTCATGTACAGTAATAAAGCGTGACAAGCTGTGCACGGACCCTTTCTCAAGTTGGAACTTTGCAAGTTCTATCCATAAGGTATGTTTTTGGATGTGAGAGCCAAACGGATTATTAGCATGTTATATCCGATACGTGTCTACCGGCGGCAATACCTGTCTATCTATAATTTTACGATTCTGAATATAGCTCAGTTCCTCGGTCCATGGGGATTAGGATAAATCTTAGCCTCAATATTTTTGCAGAAGGATTGGATCATGCACAGAGAAGACCTATCACTCCCCGCGTGGATCAAAAATTCATTAGCTTAATACTCAGTTCATCTCGCTTGTGGAAGCTATTTTATTCGCATGCATGTGAATTAAATCGTATTTATTGTCTAATTTCTCTCTCGTCTGAAGTTGACGTTGACCAGTTGACGGCTCCGAGTCTGCCCTCGGAGATATTTATAGCGAGATTGCTGTGTCCGTAATTTTGAATGCATATGCTGTAGACTCTTATATATCATTAAGCTATTAAGATATTCATGGATGTATTTTAGGTCGCAAGCTGTAATGAGTGTAAAATATCCGTGGGACCTTTCCCGCTATTATTGAAATTCACGCATATGTTTATCTTTGTCCAACTGCGCCAATCTTTCCATGTGCCAATCTTCCCGGGAACACTCTTGCTTCCATAATTTACCCGAATATATCCACATTTTCTGACAGACTTCCAGAGACACGGAGGCAAAAGCTCAGCGAAGCAAGAAACTGCGTTCTCAATTGCCCATATCTTCAACACTGAAGGATTTAGAGTGAGGACGCTTTGGACTTTGGAATAGACTCAGTGTTCGGCTCAAAAACGCCGAAAGCTTGTGTCAAGTCAATGGAAACCCTGACCGCTACTATCCAAATTACCTTGAACCTGAACTACCCAGATCCTTTTCTGACATGGATAATTGCGCAGGATGGTGGGACATTGTCTTATCTCTTGATGCTCCGGACATACCAGCTGATGACTATCTACCACATTCGTTGGCAGACAGGAGCCATTCAAGTCTAATGACTCAGCTAGGCGGGAAAGCGAACACGTTTTAGCATCCAGGGTGATGTCTATCGCTTAACCTGACACAGAAGGCAGGCAGCTTACGATCACAGATTCTTCTTATTTATATTCCCTTGCTGCTCGATATCTGTTGGCCAATCTAGGACTGCCTAGACTGTCTCCAACTATTGGAGTAATCGGTGCTTGAACATTCACCAGACTTCCACGATGTCTGGGTCAACTGGGATGTCAGCGCTTTCGTATTGACTATGCTTAAGTATCTCTCTGAAAAACCCTCGATCCCAGATGCCCTATCAAATGAGGTTCCCGGAAACTAGAAGTCCCACCACTTTGCTTCGTGCAAGGAAGGCACTCGGTCCCTATCATGCTGGCACAGCGTTCAGAACCTGACTATTTTAACAAAATTTCACCCACCTTGTCGCACGATTGTGGGATATTTTACGTCCTCGAAGAACCGCAGCTTGCTGTCTTACCAGTAGCGTCCACCCATTGGAATATTCCCTTCCGAATTCACTTTTCAGTGCATCAATTAATATCGGTCACGAATATAATATAAACTCCCGTCAAAGCTCATCCTTCTACAGTACATCAAAATGCCCGCCATGTTTATGCTCTCGAGAATGACTGCTTTGCTTGTAACCTACCCTGTATATGCGGTCCTCGTTGGAACACTCGCATATGCACTCGTTGCACAGGCTTTATGGGGTAAATCCCGAAAACGTAACCCAAAGAACCTTCCTCTACCCCCTGGTCCCAAAGGCTATCCGATAATCGGAAATCTACTGGATATGCCTCAGGATAAACCGTGGATTGCTTACAACGAATGGTCTAAAACCTATGGTGCGCTTCAGCTTTACGCCTTTTTAATTTAATGGCCAGTATAGCTTATTGTGTCTTAGGCGATATGATATATTTCGAAGTCCTCGGCCAGCCGTTCATGGTCCTGGGGTCTCTCAAAAGAACTAGTGACCTCTTCGATAAACGATCTTCAAACTACTCGGATAGAATGCGAATGCCTATGGTTATTGAACTGTAATATTCCATTTTGTCAATGGTGAGCCTATGCTATCTCGTATTGATATTTCTTTCAATTAGGATGAACTGGGACTATAACATGGCCATGCTTCCTTACGGACAATGGTGGCGTCGACATCGCAGAGCTTTCAATGAGCATTTCCATCACAATATCGTCTGGAAATATCGTCCAACTCAATTGCGCGAAGCTCGAGTATTGCTTAATCGACTTCTCGTATCGCCTGAGAACTTTATGCATCATATCCGACAGTGAGTTGATTGCGATGTCAATTATCATAGCTTCGTGTCTTCTGAGCTTTCAATATATAGCACATTTGCTACTACCATCATGAGTGTAGCATATGGTATAACCGTCAAAGAGTCAGCTGATCCGTACATATCGAACGCTGAGGAGGCGCTCATGGGTCTAGCTGAAGCGGGAATTCCTGGCACATTTTTGGTGGATCTCATACCTGTTCTATTGCACGTTCCCTCCTGGTTTCCTGGAGCCGGCTTCAAGCGAAAAGCCGCACGGTGGAGAACTGTAAATGCCGACGTTGCTGAGAAGCCGTTCAAGTATGCTGAGAGTGAAATGGTTTCGAATTAATTTCCCTGAGCATGCGATTAAATATTGACTTGAGATTATATACGCAGAAAAAGGGACTGCGGTGCCGTCGCTGTCTGCAACGCTAATAGAACGTCTACCTGATAAGAGCGATCCACTTTATGCTGAAGAAAGAAAGCTTGCTCAAGACACTGCAGCCGTAGCATACGTGGGTGCGTAGCTCCAACTCCCATCACTGTTGGTTCCACAAACTTAATCCATGTCATGCCACAGGTGGCGCAGACACGGTGGGTCATCCAACGCTAATCTCTCCGCTTACAAATTGATGAATCCTATATTGCAGACTGTCTCTACAGTGCAGTCGTTCTTTTTGGCGATGGCGCTTTATCCCGAAGTACAAAGAAAGGCACAAGCAGAGCTGGACGCCGTAGTTGGTCGAAACCGTCTCCCAGACTTCAGCGACCGAGATTCTTTGCCCTATATCAACGCCTTAGTCAAAGAAAGCGTGCGTTGGAACCAGGTCACGCCTCTTGGTATTGAATTTTCCTGTAACTATAATTTTAGAGATGCTAAAGAACGTATAGCTGTGGGTCATATGTGCACCGAGGATGATGAATACGACGGTTATTTCATCCCCGTGGAACCGTGGTAATGGGAAATGCATGGTACGTTCGCCTTGTGATTCTCTAAACCCCTGGTTGCGGAGAAGTCACATAACGTCAACAGGGCCATTTTACACGACCCGGATGTCTTTACCAACCCAATGGAATTCGAGCCCGACCGATACTTGAAGGATGGTGAACTGGACCCCAACGCGAGAAATCCAGATTGCGCGGCTTTTGGTTTTGGGCGTCGGTAAGCATGCCTCAATCAATTCCTTTGAAGGAAAGAAATATCACGACAACTGAGTTCCAATGGTAGTCAGTGTCCAGGAAGGCACATGAGTGACAATGCACTCTACTCGATTGTCTCTTCTGTCCTATCCGTATACGATATCAAGCCACCTCTCGATGATCTCGGAAACCCTGTGAAGCTCAAAGCAGAATTCACCAGCGGTTTACTCTCGTGAGGAATTTCCACGTCAATTGTGTAGTATGCATGCTAATTTCTTGGATCGCCGTTTACCAGATACCCCGCTCCCTTCGATTGCATAATCACGCCTAGAGGCCCTGCAGCAGAGGCGCTAATTCGAGACTGCATAGAAGGCGATCACTAGGAAATCCAAAGCCAGTATTGCTAGATGCATGGTGGTCTCTACTTGTAGTCTGCAACCAGTATTTAGAGATTCTCAGAGCAGCGCAGAACGGAAGAGGTGACGCACGAGTGGCGAATTGTGTCATTGATTGCTTCTCCTTCCTGCAATGATCAGAATCTGTTTGATTAATCCTCGTAGGGCTTCAGTGAAGATATTCCGAAAGATACCGGTGATTTGAGAATTGATTAGCATCGCTTGGGTGCAGAAGTTTCTGGTAATATTGTCGGAGTTGCGTCGAAGTCTGAAAGCTGATGCCAAGGAAGACAAAACGATACAAGGCAAACATATGAGCTCAAGAGCTCTCACAGCGCATAAAGTAGACAATATTGTCAATTGACATCCGTAAAATTACACACTGAATCAATATTGGATAGATAAAATACACACAGCTTTCCAACCAACTTTCATCTTTATGAATAGTTTGGTTCTACTCATACCACGTTCATAGCATCGTCGCTACTCACTGCCTCCTCCAACTTAACCCAACATCCGCCCATAACGCTCATTGTCATATAACTCTTCATCCTAATTTTATCCCTTCCTTTGGGACCTTCACTGGTGTTCCACTCGTGAGGCGGACGCGATGTCGGGGCTGTGCGTCATAAACGTGGGTGATGCTGGAGAATTGCTGTAATAACCTGATGAGGAAGAACGACGTTTCGTGGTAGGCGAACTGGAAATTTCAATGGCGTGTCAGCGAGACAAATGGAGGGAGTGAATGACCATGAAGGAATTGCGTCGAACGTACCTGCTGGCCCAAGCATATTCTTGGTCCGGCGTTGAAAGGGAGGAAAATGAAGGGATTCGGAGTGATATATTTCCTCAAACGGGCGTCCAGGAAACGATCCGGATCGAATACATCAGCTGCAATGCGTAAATTAGATCTTTCCAGTTGCGTGACAGTAAACCTTCAAATTGACTTACCGTCAGGACCCCAGAGGTCTTTTCTCCGATGCATTAACAACACGCTGTAGGGCGCCCTATCTCCAAGGTCAGCATGAATTCGCTCACAGACCACAGAGCATAAAAGACTCACTTGCTATGCGCAGGGGAGATAAAAGGGCTTATTACCATATTTACCCGGAAGGATGACAGGATTTGCGGTAGACCTGATGTTGAACGGACTATTTACCCCATTCGTCAGATATCTTGCCTTTTGCAGACAAACGACTTGTCAAAGCGAGACACGTACACGGCAGGGTACAATCTAAGCGTTTCGTTGATGACGGCGCGAAGATATCTCATGTCTTTCATCGCCTCGAATGTAGGCCGGCGGGTATCACCGACCTTTTCGAGCACTTCGTTTCTTAGGCGTTGGAGGACGTCAGGATGTTCGGCGAGCATGTAGATGGCATATGTTATGCTGTTTGTTGTCTTGTTGCAAAGTGTGAGCGGATGTGACGATTCGATAGGGTATCATAATTCTGAACGCACAGTATCGCGTCCTGCCAGAAGAATATTCAGAATTTCGTCACGTAGAACAGTCTCGTCTGGTCAAGAAACTCGTAAGTCAAGTTTGCTTCTGATATTTAACACTAAAACATACCTTCAGTGTAGTTGATCAAATGATCCAACAAGCTTTCTCCATCTTTTACCTCCCTGTCCGTGTTAAAAGCCACCTTCTCCGACGACTTTTCAGCGCCACTATCGCCGCTGAGCATCCTCTTCCTTTCCACAGCCGCTCTCATGATAGGCTCTATAAACCCATTCACCACAACCATCTGCTCATTGACCTTATCCTTCCAAAACTCAGCCAGCGGCCAATTAACACCCCTCCTCGATCTCAAAGCAATAAGCCTCTGCGCCTCATCAAACGCCTTGGAGAACCTGTTCGCAGGATGGTCGTGCGCAACCGTGTTCACAAGCGGAGAGTAATGTGGATACGGGAGGCCAGCACCCAGAGAGTGTACGTTCTTGCTAAAGAGAAATTCAGTAGCAGAGTCCATGGTGAACCGGGAGGCGAGATCTTGGATGTCGACGGGGAACCCTTCGCGGAGGCGGGCTTTGAGCTGGTTCAGCGCTTCCGTGGCGTGTCGATCAAAGATATCAAAGTGGCTAATGCGATCTTTGCTGAAAAAGGGGCGCGTCATCGCACGATGGAATCTGATGAACAGTCAGTACGACGGTGATTTCAAAACACGCCATGGAGCGTTCAGAGAAGGCCTTACTTCCACATTTCGCCTGAATTCGCGTTCGATAAGTATGATTAGTTGCGGATGCCACGGTGAATAAGTACTGACCGTCAGAGTTGAAAACCCCGTTCCCAATACGGAACGCATTTGGTCGTTGAAGTGAGGGCCTCGACGACATACAATCAGTCTCTTGGCCAAGCTAGAAAAGCTCAGTAGCACTCACCTTTCTCAAAGTTGTCGAATTGAGTGGCCAGAATAGCTTTAATATATTCCGGCTCCGTAGTGAAGAACTATATACAGTAATGGTTGTAGAACCAGGTTCAAAGCCAGGCAACCTTGGAACCCACCCTATTCTCGAACAAAATTCTCAAGTTCCACGTATTTCCATATTTCTCTGACCATTCAACGAACATATCGCCTTGACAGGGTGCGCCAAACAAGCATAATAAGTACACACTCTCCACGAATCATCAACGACAATCTCGCACCTGGGTGTCCATTCTTGAGATTATCCAACATCTTCATAAGCAACGTGATCCCCCAGGCCACTTATCGTACACCGCTGGAGGCAGCACAGCTCCATGAGACGCCGCCGCTCTATGATTCCTAATGTCCGTGTATAGTACCTTCAAGAAGATCGCCACCGGGAAAGAAAGGCAGCACGCCAGGATGACTGTCCAGGCCTGAACATCAATATATACGTGGGTGAGGGCCTTCGCAAATAGAAAAGCTATAGCCGGAGGGGCGGCGAGGCTAGGAAGGTTCTGCAAAAGGTATGTTGGTCCTGGTGGAAGAGGCATTTAAGTTGGTCTGTCTTCTTGAAAGTACCGGTTTATAAGGCAGAAAGAGTTCCAAAAGCTGATATCCGGCTATACGGGCAACGATGAACGGAAGAAGAAGCGAAATATGAGTCAAAACTGAGTTGTCAGGGATTGATTACGGGACAGAAGGTTCAAGAAGGTGATAACTCGTAGGGGCAAGAAATCAGCAGCATTCAACGTGAGATCTGCTGCTGCTTTTATAAACCATTCCCAGGGGCTGTTTGGGGCTAAGAATGCAAACACGCCGAGATTATTGATTATTACTTAGCACTGGTCGTCTCGCTTCGGGGGATATGTATTCTACGTGATTGGACCACTCCCAGAAATTAGAGTTGTACCAGATCATCGGACTCGCCCAAGAGCCAAGACACACTTGATTGAATGAGCTGAAATGCTCTGAAATGCCGCCACACAAACCTTGGCGATTAGTCAGTGTGCGGGGTATTGGAAATGACATTGAGATTCAGTTGCTCTCCGGCTAATTCCTCGTTCGGCCTGCGCAACTTGATCATCCGCAGATGTAGGAAATGTGTCATTATAACGGATAGACGACAGCCGAATTCAACTGCGATTTGTTGAGGAATGGATTGAAAGAACAGCTTTGTTCTGTCGAAGTCTCTGAACCCGTTTTCTAGTCAGATGGCGTGCATTGCATTTACGCATACATATAAAATAATATCGCCACAGATTTGTTCAAAGGTTGTCAGTGTAGGCTAAGCGCTCAATGACATCAGTCCCTCATCAGCCAGTATAAAGATAAAGTGATGTCAAGGTGTAGCCAAATAACAGTTGGATTTACCAACCAAAACTGGTGCATTACCAGTACACAACAGATGGGCATCTGTTTCTTAAAAAAACCGATGAGCACGAAAGCAATCAATCCTAACAGATAGAGAAAACAAAAAAACAGCTCCATTTATCTATCAAATCTCGAATGGCAGAAACGACACACAAACCAATGAGCCCAACACAAACAATTACTTCTTCTTCGGAGCAGCCTTGCTCTTATCCTCTTCCTGCGTCTGCATGCTCATCTCAATAGCCCGAGCAATAGCCGCATCCTCGTCCTCGTCCTCCTCGTCGTCATCTTCCTCGTCATCTTCCTCATCATCGTCTTCCTCATCGTCCATCTCCACATCGCCGTCTGCGTCCTCGCCCGTGGTCTCCTGCTGCGACATCGCCAAAGCCTGCTGGAGGAGGCGCTCCTCTTCGTCGTCTGTGGGGTCTGCGGGTATGCTTGTGGTTGTGGTTGTAGTTGCAGGGGCCGGTGTCTCGGCGGAGGTTGTTGGTGCGGAAGAAGCAGTGGCCCCTGATGCTGCTGCGGTAGCAGCTGCCTCTCGTGCTTGAGCTTCTTGCATCGACATCCGCAGAGCCTATTGGAGAATAAAAGACGGGTTTAAAAGATGAACACACAGAGAGAGGGTTAGATGACTAAGGAGAAGGAACGCACCATCGCCAATTCAGGGTCCAGACTGGGATCGACGCCGAACTCAAAGTCGTTAGCTGAGCTGGATCCACCTGCTGCTGCTGCACCCGTGCCACCGAGTTCCTCTGGCACAGCGGCACTTCTGTCAGCAGAAAGAATAGGTGACGAGATAAGAGCATCGGAGAGTAGATGTGTGCCGGGAGGAACAGCAAGTAAATGTCTACATGTAGTTAGGGTCGATCAATCAAAGTAAACGATGTGTGCAAGGGTAGCAGGGTAACAATGTTAAAACTTACGAGTTCTCACTGCTGTTCACGTTGTCAATGAAAGCTTTCAGCACCCTCGACGCAGCGCCATCTTCGATCCCATCACCGAATGCGACGATGTCGACGGCAACATTGTTCTTCTTCAGCTTCTTCGCCAATTTGATCATCGCCTGCTCGTCTCTGTCCTCGCCCTCGCCGGGGGCGATCCAACAAACACGATGATGCGTTGGCGGAGGTTCTTGTTTTCTCGATGTTTCAAGGCAAGTTGGGCAACAGCTAGCGCAGTAGGGATGTCAATCTCGCCACCAGCTTTGTTTTTAGCGGAAAGAATGCCGTTCAAGATGGGACCGTGATCTTTCGTGTGAGTTACCAGCACCTCCGGACTGCAGACACCACAAGGTGGTTAGATCGTCCTAGTGGTAATGCCTCTGATGCTAAGATAATAGAACTCGCCCTTTGCCCGCCATCGTCATGATTCCAACGGTGTTTTCTGGATTTGAGTCAATCTTGGTCTGAAAAACAATATTCACAGCGTCCGATTGTGCGTCGAACCGTGTGGGCGTGTAATCTCCATTGCGCATATATTCCGAGTTGTCGATTATCAACATCGTTGCTTCGAGAGGCATCTTGGGCGAGGGTTTGGGGAATTAGGAGTGAAGAATGGATTGTGTGTTGGGTGCCTTGAATCCGGAGAGGTAGGTGGTATATTGATGAGAAAGTAGCGGGAAGAAAGGAGAAACTGAGGATTTCGATGCAATTTCGAAGAGCTGACGCGTCTCGCTACGCGCTCTCATTTGTTTGGCATTGCTAGTATCAGAGGCTGTTATTCTCTTTACTGGACCTGGTAGGTTCCGAAGATTCCCACAATGAGCCGAATTGGAGCCGAATACTTTCCAGTTAAATTCACGGATGTCTGACGTTCACAGTCTGGTCGAATCCTCAATTGCACAGATATAACATCTTGCAGCTGGAAAGTATCTTCTTCGCCGGATCTAGTATTGCTTGCTTCGCCTGTGGTGCTCACTGTTTGGGCGCTCACTTGCCTTTCGAAAGATTTTATCGATATGAATAATGATCTTGCAGCAGTGGTACTCATGCTTAATCTATTGTCTTTACACTGCGTGTCCTCTGACGAGTCTACAGGTTTTTGACGGGGGATCGCATACCTGCAAGGGCAGGCTGTAGGTCACCAATCACTTCCTTTACATGAACATTAATCTAAAACAGCATCTTTTGTCATAGTTGCCGGTAAATGTGTTATACACGTATCTTGATATCTAAACATCTGTCATTTTCCTTGCTTAGGTTACGATGGTCCGATTGTTATTATTCCGTGAGTGTACAAGCGCATTCTCATGAGACGAACTCTGAACATATCTGTAGTCCTGCTATTGGACAGCCTCTTTATCGCAATGATACGAACTACATAGGTGGCAAAGAATTCTATATAGGGTCGGCCTCTAGCTCCATTGTCTAGTCTCTTTCTCATCTAATTTTAGGATATAGTCATGAAGCCCAAGAAAGACGCCAGTTCTTGAGTATAACGAACCCCATAGAACACGGAATCATCACCAACTGGGATGATATGGAGAGATTCTGGAATCACGTCTTCCATGATAAACTTCGCGTAGCACCAGAGGAACATCGAATCCTCCAGACTGATCCTCCACTTAACCCCAAGGCCAACCGTGAAATGATTGCACAGATCATGTTCGAGAAATTCAATTCTCCCGCCTTTTACGTCGCCGATCAAGCTGCTCTTTGCCTCTATGAGGATTCTGAAAGAGGTCAGACCGGAATTGTGGTTGACATCGGCGATACCGTCACCCATATCGTCCCCGTCTACCAAGGTCATTATATCCCACATGCTACGGTTCGACTCAAGTACGGGGGTAAAAACGTCACAGATTACTTGACGAAGACATTGACAGAAAGAGGACACCTGCTCGGGACCGATTCTGAGAGGGAAATTGCTAGTTGTTTAAAGGAGAAACACTGCTATATTGCTTATGACTACGAAGAAGAGCTTATGGCATCTGTCAAAGATTCAATTGGGAGTACTTATAAGCTCCCCGATGGGAGCAGCATTACTATCGATCATGAAAGGTATGTAGATACGATTACTGTAGATATACCACTGAGTCTTTGACCGATGAACTTAGATTCAGCGCTGCTGAAGCTCTTTTCAACCAGCTCTTGTTGAACTGGAGCTACCTGGCATTCACATGGCTATGTAAGCTCACAGAACTGTGGCTTGATTATTTAGTTGATTGGTTTTGTTCAAGCATTAACTCAATACATAAATGCGACATCGATATGCGTCCTCAACTATGCAAACAAATCGTACTTTCTGGGGGAACTACAATGTTTCAAGGCCTAGCCGCTCGTCTGGAAAAAGAACTGACTGCTCTCTTACCATCACATAAGATATGCATAGTCGCTCGTCCAGAACGCAGGTACTGTGCATGGATTGGAGGATCCATATTGGCTTCTCTGTCTACCTTTGACCAAATGTGGGTTTCTAGACAAGAGTACGAAGAATCCGGCTCTTCTATTGTTAACCGCAGTGAGTCTTTTTAATTCTCTACTTTTGAGAATATAAATTTAGACGCGCATACCAGAATGCCTCTGAGTATTGCAGAGGGGTGTCAACAGGATGAGAAGAGTAGATACAACAACCATGCTGCCGCTCGATTGGCTCAGACCCATGTCGGACACAGCTGATTCAGAAAAGAGCAATATTCTCCTCAGGGCTCGACTTGAAGGGTGTCAATTGAAGACATCATATTCGCTAGGTCCGTCAGTGACTCATTATTACGCTGATTTTGTCAAGCCTATGTAGCCAGTTCAATGTGCTGCCACACTGGAGAAATTGAAGTCTAACAATAGAAATGTCAGCATTTTTGAATGGTCGACCATGACCACCTTAACGTTACCATCATTTTAATGTTGATCCACATGTAAAAGTCATTGAGCACTGTGCGCTGCAGCTTGCATCCGATTTTTGGACCCTCCCGCAACACATCCCGTTCTAATATTTCAAATTTCTATACATCTCAATACCACCGTATGGCATAATATCTAAAAGAAGTCTCATTTATAAAACATTGTTTACAAATAAACCTCCACTTCAAAGCAGTGTTGTGCCAGTTATGTAACTGTTATTAACCGTTAACAACAGTTGTTGCAGTTCTGTTAACTCTGTACAAATATAGGTTGTTCCATCAAATTTTGCTCGCCTCTGTTCCCCTAGGTAGTATTTCAAGTATAAGCATGTCAAAAATGGCAGAAATATACACATTGAGATCAGAGATATTGAATTAACCATCCAGTAAGTATATCCCCGTTGTTGCATGCAGTCCTATGTCAATGTCAGGATCATCACCAGCTGCAACAAGGTCCACCAACCCATAAAGTGCTAACTCATCTTCGAATGACAGTGAGGTGAAATGAGAAAAGAGATCGCACCATGCAGCATTATTCAAATCAAATATTAAAAAATCAGAATAAATATATTTCTCTACCTATCAAGGGAATACCGATGGTAGAGGCTGCAATATCACGTATTTTACTATTGAACTGACCATGAGATTTGGATGTGAGAAAGTTATATGATGGATAACTGTTACAAGTTACCATAACCGTAACTCATAGCTCTAGTTAACAACTGTCCAACACTGCTTCAAAGTGACTGCAAACTTTTACCAACTGGGACCCGGTTGGAACCTAAAAATAACCATATTAAGTCAGTTTTGACACAATATATAGTCGGGTATGGTGTAACGAGCTAACATTGCCGCCTCTCAAAAGTCACGTGATTTGATCGCGGCAGCTCGGGGTTCGATTCCCCGTACCCGAATTTTTACTGTTTTTTTTACGGTGTTCCCTAGAGACACAGTCTAAAGTGTTCTTTGCGATTAGAACATCTTTTTTATCACGTAAAGCTAATTTTGGAACGAAGTTTGTCTGTGTCACACAATAGGTCACGCTTGTGTCACACAAACTCTTGAAGTTCACCATTGACAATGACAATGACAAATGTCAGCTGTAAATCGCCCTTAAAGTTCAGCGCTCAGCACTCAGCTTGACTGGTTTAGGTTAGGTGGAGCCTTAAGCACAGTTAATGACTTTCTAGCATGTTTTCGCTCCTACCAACTCGTCCGTTCGCCCATAGCTGCTCTGCAAATGCCACTATTCAACTGTGGCACGCATGCGCTTCAAGTTTCGCAGTTCGCAGCGCTTGCAACCTCTCGCAGCCTGTGCTTAGCGTGTTTTCCAGTTTGATGAAATGGATATAGCTCTTACAGATTGACATATGTCTGGAATTGTATGAAACGCTCACCCAGCATGCTTTGCAAATACATCAAGTACGCCCACTGCTGTTATCACCAAGCACTCTTATACAACTCCTAGTAACAACTTTGGCGAGACTTCGATATGGACGACGACATAGCAGCACTGGTAAGTACTCCATTGATATTTTGTAATGATCAGTAAACATTGAAGGACCCACAGGTTATTGACAACGGATCCGGCATGTGCAAGGCTGGATGTAAGGCAGATTCAGCTTCGACACATCTTGTCTATGCGCTAATTCTATTTACAGTTGCTGGTATGAATTTGATAACGTTAGCGAGTGGGTTTTATTTCTATGTCTTCAATATCTACAGGTGATGATGCACCTCGTGCCGTCTTTCCGTAAGTGAGAACGCATAGATATTTTATAAGACAAGACTGAAGGCCAGTGGCATGACAGCTCCATCGTCGGTCGTCCCCGACATCGTGGCATTATGACTGGAATGACAAACAAGGATTCCTACGTTGGGTAGGCTCATAATTTTCATACAATCTACGTTTTTCTGAGCAGGGCTAGTGACGAGGCCCAGGCAAAACGCGGTATCCTGTCCTTGCAATACCCGATCGAACGTGGCATTGTCACCAATTGGGACGACATGGAGAAGATTTGGCATCATACATTCTACAACGAGCTCCGAGTCGCACCTGAGGAACATCCAATTCTTTTGACTGAGGCTCCACTCAACCCAAAGGCCAACCGTGAAAAGATGATGCATATCATGTTCGAGACTTTCAATTCCCCCGCATTCTACGTGTCTATCCAAGCTGTTCTATCTCTCTATGCTTCTGGACGTGCGATTGGAATTTTTCTTGACTCCGGCGACGGTGTCTCCCATGTGGTGCCAGTTTACGAAGGCTTTACCCTTCCTCATGCCAGCCTTCGCCTCGATATTGCCGGAAGTGGTATCATGAAGTACCTGGTACGAACTTTAACCGACAGGGGCTATTCGTTCACAACCACGGCCGAACAAGAAATCGTTCGTGACATCAAAGAGAACTTTGTTACGTTGCGCTTGACTTCGAGCAGGAGCTCCAACTTGCTGCTCAGTCTTCTGCTCTTGAGCATAGCTACGAACTTCCGGATGGCGAGGTCATCACAATCGGGAGTGAAAGGTAATTCAAATACTATTGAGCGCCCACGCATACCTTCGACTTGACTATTAGGTTCCGCGCTCCTGAAGCTTTGTTCCACCCATATTTGCTTGGATCTGAACTAGCTGGTATCCACGAGACCACGTATGTCTATGACCGCTTGCTTATCGTCACCTTCAATTAACCTCTCTCTAGCTACAATTCCATCATCAAATGTGACGTTGATATTCGCCGTGACTTGTATGCAAATATTGTGTTCTCGGAGGGACTACCATGTTCGCAGGGATAGTTGACCGCATGCAAAAGGAGCTGACGGCCTTGTCTCCGACAAGCATCAAGGTTAAGATTATCGCGTCTCCGGAGCGTAAATACTCTGTCTGGATTGGTGGGTCTATCTTGGCATCCTTGACTACTTTCCAGAGCATGTGGGTCTCGAAGCAAGAGTATGACGAATCTGGCCCTAGTATCGTTCATCGCAGTGAGTTGCATCTGTTAATGAAATGTTAAATTTCTGATCAATTCTTGCCAGAATGCTTTTGATTGGGTCCTGTGAAGCTCGCGAGATACGGTATAGAAACTTCAGGACATCGAAGAAAAGAGGGGAGAAAATGATAAAAGAATAAATCGCTGAGCGTTCTATTTAAACGTGAATTTTAATTTTTGTTCCCTGTGGGGACAGGGGACTCAAATACGGAGATATTGCTTCACTTTCTAAGAGATTTGTTTGTTGACCGGAAATACGGTACGTACAATAATGCTAAATATGTAGTCATATCCATTGTGCCGCCAGCAAGGCGATGAGCGGCTTGACCTGTAGGCGGTAGGACCCAGGTAAGTGTCCGGCTGGCATGTTCTCTAATTCGGTGGCTTACTGAATGCTCTTCTTGAACCGGCTCTGAGACAGCATTCAAATGACATGGCGTGCATTGGGCGAGCATGCACTTGATATTTTCGCAGTTCGCAGCACTTGCAATCTCTGGCAGTCATTTCTTGAAGAAACAATTCTGTTTGCTTACATGGATATAAGTACGACATCCCGTCTTTTCAATATCCGATTGAACGTGGAATTGTCACAAACTGAACCAAAACACCTTCCACGTCCTGGACGCCTGGGACAATGACAATCCTGGGCCTACTGTTTTCCAAATTGTTTAACGACATCTCTCACGGGTTGGCAGATTGCAGTTTGACGCTTCACGTACCCTGTCATCAGACATGCTCAGAGCATGACAAACTGGTGTCAGATTATTCACTCAGCATAGCCTCTAAAGCGATGATTTTCAAACATAATAAACAGCTTCATAACCCCCTACTCGAATAGACCATCACTACACAAATCCATTGATCCCCTGTAACGACTTTCATTTTTTAGAGCTTTGGACAACTTTGGAGATGGATGATGAGGCACCAGCAGTGGTACGCACTTTCCAGTTACAAGTCATAAATTTCAGTTCAGTCTGATAGGTTTGATATTTAACAAGATTATCGACAATGGATCCGGAGTGTGCAAGGCTGGATGTAGGTCAATCTCATCATGCATGGTATATGTGCAAGTGACAACTACTTGCACTGGCCGTTTCCTACAGTTTCTGGTAAGTACATATCTTCAACTTTGAAATATGGCGATACAAACTCTATACATAGGCGATGACGCTCCTCGGGCCATCATTCCGTAGGTGTATATATATGTCGGGAATACTGATAGAAGTCAAGATCCTCATATACTGCAGAAATGTCGTCGGCCACCCCCGCCTCCCCACAGCTGGTCCTATAATTGGTAGAACGCATAGTGACAGATACGTTGGGTAAGCTTTCGCTCAATACTTCAATGTCATATGTTGAAAAAAAGAAATCAAGAATTGAAGCGCAGGACAGGCGTGGTATTTTGAAAATAGAATATCCCATCGAACATGGAGTTGTCACGAACTGGGACAATATGGAGTCGATGTGGCGCCATCTCCTCCACGACCAACTACGCGTGGCTCCGGAGGAACGCGCGGTTCTCTTGACAGAGGCGCCGCTTAATCCAAGGGCCAACCGCGAAAAAATGATGAAGACGATGTTCGAGACGTTCAGAGTTCCTGCATGTCATGTTCGCATGCAGCCCATGCTGTCGTTCTATGCTTCTGGACGGGAGTCGGGGCTTATGCTTGATTCTGGGGATGGTGTCACCCATGCTGTGCCGATCTACGAGGGCTACATCCTTCCTCATGCTATTCAACGGCTCGACTTTGCTGGTCGCGATATTACTGATTTTCTGAGAAGCACTCTCGCCGAGAGCGGATACTCATTCACTACGAGTGGTGAGCGGGAAATAGTTCGAGAGATCAAGGAGAGGCTGTGTTATGTTGCCCTTGACTTTGAACAGCAGCTGTTCAATGCGGCCCATTCGTCTATTCGTGAAAAGAACTATGAACTTCCTGATGGTCATGCAATTACCATTGGGAATGAATTGTAAATTTACTTTATGTCCACTAATTCTCGAACTGACTGGCATTCAGGTTCAGGGCACCTGAGGCTTTATTCCAACCAGCTTTTGCTGGGATCGAGGGGGCTGGTATCCACGAGATGGTGTACGACCTTTCTAAATTCCATCCAGAACCACGCTTATAATTTCTTTCCATTACTCAACTACAGCCATAACTCAATTACCAAGTGTGATATCGACCTTCGCCGTCTCCTATACAAGAATGTCATCCTCTCCGGAGGCTCTACTGTATTTCCAGGCTTCACCGATCGCTTGCAAAAGGAGTTGGCTGGAATGACAGCCTCTAGTATAGAGGTCCGCATCAATGGTCCTCCAGGAACAGAACGGAAACACTCTGTTTGGATTGGGGGATCGATTTTGACGTCACTAAGCACCTTCCGTAATATGTGGGTCACCAAGCAGGAGTACGAAGAATTTGGCGTTGAAATTGTTCATCGGAGTAAGTCCAGCCGCTGCGCTTTGCGTTCAAGGAAACGTATGCTTATTGCTATTTAGAATGCTCTTGAGTCTAAGCACTGGACCTAGAGAGCTGTAACACATGGAGGAATGTGGATTAATGATTTTACGGACGGAAATAACACGCAGGATCCGGGGACCCGAAGCTCTATCCAAACGACTTCGAGAGTGAATTGAGGTAGCAAGAGTTCACGAGTCTATCATTAGAAATGGCGACGAATTATAAGGCGAATCTGCTCTCCTGTCGATCATTTTCCGGGCTTTGTAGACTACTTAGAGGCGGAGCACCAACGTATATAAATAAATTATCTGAAGACAGTAAGTCTGGACTCCTGGAAGTAGAATCAGCCAGCAGAGCTGAGGAGTTCGTAACGGTGACCCGCGCGTAGAATACTGCGTATGCAATTCATCGATCCACGACTCACGAGCAACAGCGTGCAGATCTTTACTGATGTGACTGCAGAGAAGGTATTGTGTCTATTTTTAAACTGGATATTTTTAGAGCGACGTGGCGCAGGCTTTAGTAGGATTATCGGCCTGTCGATGTTGAGGCTGAAGGAATGATGCACGCACATCCATCGGATTGTGTGATAAGCAATAGACAGGTTACTCGACCTGGGCCTGGAGTTGACATTTTTGGAAGAAAGGAAGGCATGGTTTCTCCGAGTACAGAGGTACTCGTATGATTTTGTCGTATAGACTTGTGTCTCTGAGCAGCCCTCTGAGCAGTAACTTCCTGGACCATTGATGACAATGAAAAAGTTATTCTCCTTCTTGAACCGGTGCACACTATCTCCGACCTTTTTATCATGACATCGGGACGGTATTGCTATCACGATCATCCGCATTTTGCTTACGTCCAGGAGGTTACACTAAGTCGAAAAGTGCCAAGATAGACAAACGGTATTGCTATCACGATCATCCGCATTTTTGCGTACCGGGTGCAGGAGGTTACAGTAAGCAAAGAGTGTCAGACTAAGCGAACTCCGCTCGAAAATTGTGCCCCGTATCATAGGGGCTGCGTTATTTAGAGAACGATTGTGTGTAACGAAATACATACATATGAGTCCTAAAATACTGACGACCTCTGACGACTTACATAGATCTTACATACCGCAGCATTGTGAAGACGCGGTCCGCCAAGCTTTTCTCCCTCTCTGGCCACAGTCGATCTTTGATTGTGAACTGCGAGTAAACCAGGTTTGACAGCGTTAAATATGTACAATATGTAATGCCTACGAGATGCCGTGTGCTGGTTTGAGAGCAAGTCGGATGGTGTGGTTACCGTTCGTTCGTTCGAAGGAAGTGTATTCTGAAAATGCGCAGCAACTCCATTCATCGACCGGCGAGTCATGCCCATCATTTATCTAAATCATTGTGGTGCTGCTGGTGCTGCTGAATGCTGTGCTTGTGGCATGAGCGTTGGCGACGCCGACGACATCGTAGATGCTTGTTTGTTAACTATGTAATTTATTTCTTTTTACCTGAGGTTATTTGAGTCAGTGAGACGATAGCCCTGAGCCTGCGCGTCGGTGAGACAGCACCAGAGCACTAGAGAACCACTGCGATCGGATTCTGCGGGATTCAACATTTGTTAGTTTGCTACGGACTCTACGTGCATTTGGACACCTGCGAGCGCAACCGGTAGCCCTCGCAGTGTGAGCCTGCGGCGCGATCCGTGAGCTCGTGAGCTGTGCAAGGATGATGGAGTGTGACGGTGGCTGGATTACTCAGCAGTCATCTGATCTATAGGCGCTCGGTCACGGTAATCGATATAAAACGAGCGGCATCGATGGAATTGTCTCACCCTCCCCTCGTTGGCTATCAGAACTCCCACACTTGCTCTGACTTGCACTCCCACCCCTCCAACCTCTTTTTTTAGTTTTTGTTAACGCTTTTTAACGATTTCAACTATGGATGATGAGATAGCTGCTTTGGTACGCCGTTGTCGGGTTTTTTTTCGTCGTTGTGGCGGTTTTCGTTGACGTGGTGGTGTTTGGATTAGGTTCTTGATAATGGATCTGGCATGTGCAAGGCTGGCTGTGAGTTGCTTGCGATCTTTTTTCGTGTTTGGTGATCTGATGTGAACGCATGTCTGTAGTCGCTGGTACATGAATTCCATTTTGTACAGGATTTTTCAGTGTAATCTAACAATCGTGTAGGCGACGATGCCCCTCGTGCGGTCTTCCCGTGAGTGTTCTTGTTGAAAATCGATATCGGAGAGGAAATCTCAAATTTTTTTCGAATTTTTTAGTTCTATCGTCGGTCGTCCACGTCACCAGGGTGTCATGGTCGGTATGGGCCAGAAAGATTCTTACGTCGGGTAAGCCTTCCATCTCATCCTAACAAATCGTCACTCCAACCACCGTAATCAGTGACGAGGCGCAATCCAAGCGTGGTATCCTCACCCTGAAGTACCCGATCGAGCACGGTATCGTCACCAACTGGGATGATATGGAGAAGATCTGGCATCACACCTTTTACAACGAGCTGCGTGTCGCCCCGAGGAGCACCCCGTCCTCTTGACCGAAGCCCCACTCAACCCCAAGGCCAACAGAGAAAAGATGACACAGATCATGTTCGAGACCTTCAACGCCCCTGCGTTCTACGTGTCCATCCAGGCTGTGCTCTCCCTGTATGCTTCCGGACGAACGACCGGTATCGTGCTGGATTCGGGAGACGGTGTCACGCACACTGTGCCCATCTACGAGGGCTTCTCGCTCCCCCATGCCATCCTCCGTCTCGATTTGGCTGGACGCGATATCACCGATTACCTCATCAAGAACTTGACCGAGCGCGGGTACCCATTCACGACCACCGCTGAGCGTGAAATCGTCCGTGATATCAAGGAGAAGCTGTGCTATGTTGCGTTGGATTTCGATCAGGAGCTGCTCACTGCTGCGCAGTCTTCTGCGCTCGAGAAGAGCTACGAGCTTCCTGATGGCCAGGTCATCACTGTTGGAAACGAGAGGTAAATTTGGAAAACTTGGATGGAGAATAGCTGATTGACTCGGATGATCAGGTTCCGTGCCCCTGAAGCTCTCTTCCAGCCTGCCTTCGTTGGACTCGAAGCCGTCGGTATCCATGAGACCACGTAAGTAGATTGCGATTACATTGTCCTCATGCTCAGATGCTGACATCACTTTTAGTTATAACTCCATCTTCAAGTGCGATCTCGACATCCGTCGTGATCTGTACGGCAACATCGTCCTTTCGGGAGGAACGACCATGTTCCCTGGTATTTCTGACCGTATGCAGAAGGAGCTGACGGCGCTCTCGCCCTCGAGCATGAAGGTCAAGATCGTCGCCCCTCCGGAACGAAAGTACTCCGTCTGGATCGGTGGTTCTATCTTGGCTTCCCTGAGCACCTTCCAGAACATGTGGGTGTCCAAGCAGGAGTACGATGAATCCGGCCCTGGAATCGTTCACCGCAGTACGTTGATATTGTTCTTATCTTGGACTGCCCTTGATCGTTTTTCTGATGTTGTGCGGTTTTTTTAGAATGTTTCTAAATGATATGATATCACGATATCTTTCATCTTTCCTGCAAGATTTAATGTACTGGACTGGACCCGGCGGAGTTGATTAAGCACCCTGGCATGTTAGCGGTTGCGGTTATGGTTATGGTTATGGTTATGAGAAGAACAGAAAAAGAGGGAGAAGATAGTTCGAATACATGCAGTGCGCTGGTCGTCGTCGTGGGCCTCCCAATCATACGTGTTTTTTTTTCTCCTTTCTCGTTGTAGATCGCAATTAAGCTGATTTTTGTGTGCTGCGCTCGCTCCAACATCCATTCATTTCCGAGCTCAGTGTGATTTTTTCGACGATTTGATGTTATTTCGATTGGATTGTCTATTTTTACTCACTATGGGCAGCTTGATCTGTGCCAGAGACAAGTTGTAGAATATTCGGAGTGCTAGTATACGAAGCGCGATTTGTTCTCGGAGGTACGTCATCGTTAGCCTTGACTATTGCATTAATTGACCTTTCTCCCTCTTAGAGATGTTTCATTCGTTCTGGAAGATATCAAATGCTATAATGACCTCGCTCGTAAGTGGGGCGTGTCATGGGAGTCAACGAAACAGTAAGTCACGACCACGTCCGTCGGTTTCCGAAGGGCTCATATGTTCACACATACAGTGTTGTCTTGACCCGATTGACCCGGTCAATAACTCGGGTCAAGTCAATCGGTCAGTCAATATTGACCGGGTCAGTCAATAAAGGTCAAGTAGGTCAAAGTCACGCCACCACTATATTTTGATTAGATCGTTCTTAGTTCAAATGCAACTTTTAGCCTCCTTATTTAGTCAGAAGTATTGAGTAGAACAAAATAGATATTAGCCATTGAGCATGGTACGCGATGAGTGTTGCTACAAACTCCCCAATGCCCCCAAAATCACCTATCTGGAACCATTTCTACAGCAATCGAACAAAATTCAAGACTAATCAGACACATTGCAATGCATGGTGCAAATACTGCGTTGACGTATATATTCGAGTCCAACAGGCTGCAGATCAAGATGCGCTTGATCGAGGCGAGAGGAGCACTGTTCGTACACGAGAGCAGCTTATTGATGAAGGTGTGTAGCAATAATCTTTATTTGCTGAAAACTTCTGAGTTGAATTTGGAGCGTCAGCATCAAGAAAACGCGGATATTGATTATTAATATTAATTAACCTTGTGTCTTGCTTCGGTAACCTATAGCCGTACTTTACCGGTATCCCACGAATTTTATAGACCAGGTCTGACCCAAAATATTGACTGACCCCACTTTTTGACCGACCCTTTGACTGACCCGGTCTGACCGGGGTCAATGACAACACTGCACACATACACAGACTAGTACGACACATTTTTATCGTCAATTCAATTCTTGGCTTTCGGGTTTCCAGACTAGTACTCCTGGGAAGACGAAGCAGGGAAGATGATTCCTATGCGTACGGGATGTTCCCAAATGGTCAAAATGCCCCAAACCATGGTCTGATGCGCGAGAAAGGTAACTTTATTGTTCGTACCGAAGAAGTAATCGTGAACAAGGGGCCGTAAATGAGACTTTTAGCATTTATAAGGCCAAGTGAGAGCCTGAGGGACACAGTCCCTCGGCCACAGTAGTGGTCCATAAAAGGCAAGTGCATGAGCCTGCCCTCACGCAATCGGATAAGCCAAACGGGATGCGCACAAACAACGCTGATCAACCTTTGCTCATCCTCTCGCTGTTCCGGAGCACCTTCAAAGGTCAGTTTAGCTCATCGTGGGCATCGGTCGTACCCCCTAGCTCGCAGTAGTAACATATACTGACGATTTTGGTCTCCATTTCTAATCCTGTATCTGATATGCTGCGCATTTGCATTGCCCATATAAATCGGTCTTCAAACTTTGTCGATCCGCAGATCTCATTTTCGCCCACTACAACTTCTTTACACCGTTTTAACGCCTAATTACCATGGAGGAGGAAGTCGCTGCTCTTGTATGTATCCGTAGTTCAATCAGGGGTGGAAGGAACGACGCTCATCGGGGAGTCCCCTGTAGGTTATTGACAATGGTTCCGGCATGTGCAAGGCTGGCTGTACGTAATTTCTTTCTTTTATGCTCTTTGTTGACTGATCAGAGGTTGTGCAGTCGCTGGTAAATGGCGCTTTTCGCGTTTTCGCGTTTTTGCAAATTACTGACGTGTCGGACAGGTGACGATGCGCCTCGCGCCGTTTTCCCGTATGTCGCGCGTACCGTCTCTTTTGGGGCTTGAGCGATCTAATCACGGCGTTTTCAGTTCAATTGTCGGTCGTCCCCGTCATCAGGGTGTTATGGTCGGTATGGGCCAGAAAGATTCTTATGTCGGGTATGCCCCCTAACTTGCCCGACGCGAATCCTTTCTGACATACAAACGCAGTGATGAGGCCCAGTCTAAGCGTGGTATCCTCACTCTCAAATATCCTATCGAGCACGGTATCGTCACCAACTGGGACGACATGGAGAAGATCTGGCATCACACCTTCTACAATGAGCTCCGTGTCGCTCCTGAGGAGCACCCCGTCCTCCTGACCGAAGCTCCACTCAACCCCAAGGCCAACCGAGAAAAGATGACACAGATCATGTTCGAGACGTTCAATGCCCCCGCGTTCTACGTCGCCATCCAGGCCGTGCTCTCCCTGTACGCTTCCGGGCGAACGACCGGTATCGTGCTGGATTCGGGAGACGGTGTCACGCACACCGTGCCCATCTACGAAGGCTTCGCGCTCCCCACGCGATCCTCCGTCTCGATCTCGCCGGACGCGATCTCACCGATTTCTTGATCAAGAACCTGATGGAGCGCGGGTACCCGTTCACGACCACCGCTGAGCGTGAAATTGTCCGCGATATCAAGGAGAAGCTGTGCTATGTCGCGCTGGACTTTGAGCAGGAGCTCCAGACGGCGGCTCAGTCCTCGGCCCTTGAGAAGAGCTATGAGCTTCCTGACGGTCAGGTTATTACCGTCGGTAATGAGCGGTGTGTATTTTTTCTTCTTCCTTCGCTCGAGATAAATTGCGATTCGCGGTCACGTGTTCTGAACATTGCGTCATTTTTAGATTCCGTGCCCCTGAAGCCCTCTTCCAACCTGCGTTCCTTGGACTTGAAGCCGCCGGTATCCATGAGACTACGTACGTTCTCCACCCTACAGCTTCTGGATGAAATTATTGAACTAAGATATCTCGTTTCAATAGCTACAACTCCATCTTCAAATGCGATCTCGACATCCGTCGCGATCTGTATGGCAACATTGTGCTCTCCGGAGGAACCACGATGTTCCCCGGTATCTCTGACCGTATGCAGAAGGAGCTGACGTCGCTGTCGCCTTCGAGCATGAAGGTCAAGATCGTCACTCCTCCGGAGAGAAAGTATTCTGTGTGGATTGGTGGATCTATTTTGGCTTCGTTGAGTACGTTCCAGAATCTGTGGTGCTCTAAGCAGGAGTATGATGAGGCGGGTCCTGGGATTGTTCATCGCAGTGCGTGTTCCTTCTTTTTCCCTTTTTTCTTCTCTTCTTTTTATGTATTGTATTCTGTTGATTTGCTGACGCTTTTCTTATCTTTTTCTTTGCAGAATGCTTCTAGACAAACGACTTAATTGATATACATACATACGTGAAAGGGACTTAAGTAGTATACATAATACATACACATAGATACATACACATAGCGCGATGGGAGGGGTCGTTGGTTTTTTTCTTTTTTTTTTTGGGTAGAAAAAGATAGTATGACTGCTATCAAATAATGTGACGTGATTTTTCTTCTGCTTTCGTGTGGTGGATATGGGAGCTTTCTTTGAGTTGTAGCAGTGGGATAGAGTTCGGCTTCGACATTTGACAGTTGAACGGAGGCTCTGCTGAAGCCTGAATCTGATAGTCATCAAAGCTCTGATGTGGGGTTCGAAATAGCACAGTGCCGTTATGTAAGGCATGCCGCCACAGTGGCGATCTTGTTGTAAATTAGGGACTTGCACTTGACTTCCACCACTAAACATTGAGCGTTGAACGCTTCTAGATATAAGTTACGCGCCAAGTTTGACGATATCCCTCCACCGTATTTATTCAGGCTTCGAGTCCTGTATAAGCGGAGACTGTTATCATCAACCATGCCTAATGGTCTTAATAACGGGTCTCTGGTTCAATCAGGCACAATGTATACCACGAGGTCTTTCTTGGGTCTTGCACACTCGATGCCTCAGGCTGGACAGCCTCGAATCATGCTGAATAACGAAGAGTAACTTGTACTTCCCTTCCCACCCTGCTACACACTTATAAGTGAAGCAGAACAGCAGTCCTCTCTCTGGACTGCACATCTTCCTTCTTGGTTCATTCGATTCTCGTCGCTGTTCTGTTTATCGTTCAAGCCTACTTACTTGCATATACAATGGCCGCTGATGCTGACGCTGACTCAGGTATGGTCATCCCTCCCCAGCATACAGTGCCTCCGCATCCGACAGACGCCCTCCCCAACCACGAGCATATCCGATCCGGACCTGCTCCCTCCGCCGAGCTACAGCACCTCCACCGCCGCTGCCAGGCCGCCCACTAGCACAAACACCCACACGAGGTTCAGAGTCGGGCACACTTCGATCGTGGAGCCGCTCGTCAGCATGTTCGAGATCAAAGGACATCTGGCCCTGCTACATGCCTTTGCGGAGTTGAAGACACGGGTGGAGGAGATGGATGTTGAGGTGCCGCTGTATGTGCCGAGTGATAAGGAGAGGAAGTGGACGTGGTTTGTGGCGTTGGCGGTTGAGCGGTAAGTGCGAGGAATTTTCTGTTCAGTGTTATGTATTGGGGGTCCAGGCTGAGGCGGCAGTTTATTGATGGTAATCGTTTTGCGTGGTGTTGTAGATTTGATATCTGGTGCCAGGCACTTGATCCAAATGATGCGAGGAAGCCTTTGCATATTATTCTTCCTCCTATTGACGTTCTCATGGTGGGTGCCGTGGTTCGTTGTGGTATTATTTATTGAAGTGGGAGGTTCTTTAATTCCAGGTGTGGCATTCCTACATGCTGAATCCACGGTATGTAACATCTCCCCGCGAAATCTGACAATCTTGATCCAGTCAGATTGAGCTTGTCAATAACACAATAATATATGTAGATGGTATGCAGAAGATTGCATGCGTATCACCTCATGCAAGAATCTCAAGCAATTCGAGCCGCGGTTCAAGCAACTCCTGGAAGACCCCTCCTTCCTGCTCATGGACCCTCCTTCAAAGCCTCGGATTAAACATTGGATATCAACTACCGCTTTGGGGTTTGATCCCATAGAAGAAACGCGTGTGATGACGAGCAAAACTGTGTTTTGTCCCCGATGCAACGCCGCTGTTGAAGTCGGTGAGAAATGTTTTATTAGCTTGTACCGTATCGGTTTGCATACTAACATCTATATGGTATTTTTAAGACTTTATGACTCAAGAGGGCACAGGTTACTTCCAGCAGAAGTTTTCTGCGAGTTGTACTAGAGCTTGGTGCAATGTCGGTGATATAAACAAGGATCAGCTTGCACTGCGAAAGCTTGCGCAAGACCTTGCAGCAAGGGCTTCCCCAATTATGTCGAACATGCTTCACATCTTGCGTATGTTTCATGATTATTGCATCTTATCTTGAGCGACTAATTTAAAAAAATCTTATTTCTCTTTCCCTTGTGGCTGGTAGAGGCACGCTGTTCACCTCTTCCACTTCGGACGCGGAGATAGGCAACAAGCTCAAGAGGCTCTTCTGCGACAAATCCAAATCCTTTTGGGTGTACAAGCCCCTGGTACATGGGAGCCCTGAATATCAGCAGGAACTATCGCTCGCGATTATGAAGTACTGCTCCTACTCCCTTCAAATTCTGAGGGAGCAGATGGACTCTGATAGCAAGCGGCCTCGTTTGTGAGTATGGATACTATTCTGTGTCTTTTGATGCCACATGTGTGGGTACTCACTATGCGGTATTGGAATAGGGTGAGCCGGATTTTGAGTGCTTATAATGATGACAAGATATACTCTGTCGAGCTTGTAGGGGCGGTGAGTATACGTCAATTCAACCCTACTTTTGGCAGGACAGTGCACTCATGGAACATTGAAGGTTCTTCGCCAAGGCACTTTTGTTGGCAAGATGTATGATCTCGGTTGGACATCGCCAGGGTTCTTTGATAGTCCTGTTGACGAGCTGGCACTTCAGCATGCTTTAGCTCGCTACCACGCGTACGTGTGATTCCCCTCGACCGCATGTCGAAGGCTGATCTGTGATGGTTTCCTGATGGTACGAAGGTTCTTGGACCTGTTGTCCTCGTCCCCCGCTTCGTTCTTTGTCCCTACTTTGGATATTGATCTTGTTTGGCACACACATCAGCTAATGCCGGAAAGGTACGAAAGCGATTGTAAGACTCTCCTGGAGAGATTCATCGACCAGTTAGTATCCCCTACCTTTCATTTTCTTGTCTCTGTGTTTCTGAAGGTAAAGCGATCTATAGCGACGATAAAGTCGAAAGCATTAAACTGTCGTCTGCGTTTGACATCACATGCCGTGCTTGGAAGGAAAGATTCCGTATTCAGTATACTCACTGCGGATGTCCCATCCCCGGGGACAGTATAGGCCAGCGTCTATCCCGCATCGTCGGGATGTACACACAGCCGCCATTACGCTCTCCGCCATCCAACCTGATCCCACTCGAGCGTCCGGACATCCTCACCTCCACCCACCCGAGTGACCACAACGCCGTGCGGATAATGCCCAAGAACGAGCGTGCCCATAAGATCGCTATGCAGCGATACGAGAGCCTGGTGAAGAAGAAGCAGAGGGAGCAAGAGAGGATGGGGAAGAAGGCTATAAAAGCGAAGCTGGGGGTCAAGTATGACCCGGGGAAGAGGCGCGCGAGCCGGAGTGGGAGTATGAAGTCTAGCATCTCGAGCTCGGATGCAGCTGATGGTGGTGGCTATTATGAAAATGGTAGGAATAGATCTGCGACGACGTCGGCGGGGCCCCCTCGTTCAGCTGTACATGACACTCCTTTTTGGTGCCTGTGCCCATGTATTTCGGAGGGGTGTTGGAAGTGATGGGTGCGTGTCTACTTACGGATACGCCGTCAATACTGTTGGGGGCTCTTCTAGTGTAAGTGACATCTGCATTTTGTAGTTATCGCCCTGGTCGATTCCTGTTCTTGTTTTCTGCTATAGTGTGGGGGGAGGTGAAGGGGGCAACTGTAGTGCGGGCGGTTGTGAAGCTGGAGGGTGTAGTGCTGTCGGTAACTCAGGTATGCCAGTCTCTTAGCTGATACTCTCCACAAGTATAACTCAAATCTTTCATTCTAGGTGGCAATTGCGGCGGTGGGGGCGTCGGGGAGATGGTTGGTCACTATTCGATCACTCATTCGATTTGAATACTGACTATTCTATTACAGGTGGGGGCGGGAGTGGAGGTTGTGGAGGTGGGGGATGTGGAGGAGGTTGTGGAGGCGGAGGCTAGGAACTTTAGCCACGGGGAACGACCACGCTTGGGTACCGTTCTGCCTTTTTCTATGGAGTGATGTATATTTAGTATCAGCATGGGGCCAGACACTCTATGAACGCCCAAGAATGAAGAAGTGAAATATTCTTAAGTACTGCGGTCAGTTGAGTTCCGAATTTCCGTTCTATAAATTTATGAGGCCCTCTCGCATTCAAAGCTTCTTCTCCTAGATTAAAATCAAGGTAGGCGGAGTGTTTCTCCATGAAGAGGCTGGATGATCGGGAGTCATTGTCACCGATTTACAAATATAGAGTTCATGTATTCAAAACATGAGTCGTTTTTAAAGAAGATCCAGACGACTAAAAAGCTACTGCCAGTGAGCTATTTTTGTCATTCGCCAAAGCTGACTGCGGAAGAGGCTGTCGTTGTCGTTTTTCCTTCCGACACGGGTCGGAGGTAATACAAATAAATTCCCATCTTTGGAGGCAAAAATGACGCAGTACCAGGATACTCCAGTATGACTAAAACGTACAGAATCTCTTGACCACTTGTTCTTAAAGTACACTTCTTAGAGTTTGCTGAGTTACTTACAGACAACATTGTATTTTAAGCAGTAGTGGATTACATGATTCTTTAGACTTTCAATAATGATAGCCAGCCTACTACGCCTAACTCTATATTATTATGCCGGATCCGAGCTGCGGACCATGTCTAGAGCAGGTAAAAGACCATACTTGATCATGTGGAACCGATTCTGCGCTCAAGCGCCCAGGCCAATTTCAGGCAGTCAGACCTCTCATTACGGATGATTGCATATGCGGAAAGAAAAATTACTCTTGAGTCTATGTTTGGTCTATGACAGATGTGACCGGTTTCCAGCCCTTCCGATGGTGCAGTTGCACAGTGTGATCAGGCAAGACCACATTTCCCATGCGATCTGGACAGCCTCCACAGGCTGTGTCGTTTTCCATTGGAACCTCGGGAACTCTGCCCCGTACCCCCGTGACTCCCGGTACAGATAGGTGAATACAGGTATATAACATCACAGAGATTTTTGATTCTTGAGCTTTCAAGTGCTTTTAAAATCTTGCCTCAAGATATTGATGTCTGACACCCTTTTACCACCGCCGTATGATGACTCAGTACATGCTCCATCGAAATTTGTTATTGGGGATACCACCACGACCGAATCGTTGGTAGGTATAGCCGATATTAAAGGCCATCTGGCCCTCTTGCGCAGTTTTGGGGAGCTCAGGGAGCAGGTCGAATCGATGACTGTCGACATTCCGCACGTGCCTCAGGATAAAGCGCGAAAATGGACTTGGTTTGTAGGATTAGCAGTGGAGCGGTAAGTACGGGGCATCAATTACTCGTATTGCTTGGGCTCACTGCTCGCAACATAGATTCGATGTTTGGTGCAAAGCTATTGTTGGTGAAGACCATTCAAGGATATCCTCGTACGTTGTCATACCTCCAATCGATGTTATCATGGTAAGCACCGAGTATTGCATCTCTGCATCTTAGAAATTACATAGGACTGAGAGTGTTATTAAACTCATAGGTTTGGCATTCATACATGCTTAATCCACGGTATGTCTGACATTTAATAAAGGGAATATCCTGACGATTATTGAACCGCGACTCAGCTGGTACACCGAAGACTGCATGCGGATCCCTGCTTGCAAGCAGCTCAAAAGCTTGGAACCACATTTTCGGCAGCTACTTCTCGATCCATCGGCGATGCTCTCAGACCCTCCTTCTAAGCCTCGAGTAGATCATTGGCGGTTCAATACCCAACTAGGTTTTAATCTACTGAATGAAGTACAGAATATGACCAAGAAATTAATATCGTGTCCCATGTGCAATGAGTCTATTCAAGTTGGTGCGTCGGTCGTGTTTAATCTAACGTCGCTGTATCTTACTCCGTAAATCAGACTATATGAACAAAGAAGGAACAGGATACTTTCAGCAGAGTTTTACAACAATTTGCACAAATGACGGTTGTACTTTCGGTGATATAACTAAGGAGAAGCTGGCCCTTTCCAAACTTGCTCGCGACATTGCAGCGAACACCACTACGAGCCCAGCAGACCACCTTGCGTGAGCTTGCTCCTTCTATTGTTTTATGTTCATTATATTGACTTTTATTTTTCCAGAGGAACCATTTTAGCCTCTTCTTTCGACATCGAGAAAGGTAGCAAGATAAAGAATCTGGTTTGCGAGAGTGCAAAATCCTCCAGCCAGAATCTACTTCAAACCAAGCTCGTATACGGAAGTCGCGAATATCACCATGAGCTGTACCTCGCAATTATGGAGCTCTGTAAGTACTCTCTAGATTTTCTGCGAAGACGAATGGGATTCTCGTATCAGCCCCTTTTGTGAGTTCATCATTTTCATGGATTCATATTCGGGCTTATGTCACATAGGGTGGGGAGGATTATAAGCGCCTATAACGACGACAAGATTTACTCAGTCGAACTTGTTGGGGCGGTTGGTTTCTTCTAAATCTTTGAGAGGTTATGTGCTAACGCCGTTGCAGGTACTTCGCCAGGGATCTTTTATCAGCAAGATGTACGACCTCGGCTGGACAACATCTGGATTTTTCGATGGCTCAAGCAATGAGTTAGCACTCCAACATGCATTAACTCGATATCATGCGTTGGTTTACTCACTTATACCGTGTTTGACCTTAATTAAACCCCTCGATAGATTCTTAGATCTCATATCCTCGTCTCCCTCTAAGTTTTTCGTGCCGACGCTGGATATTGACCTTGTCTGGCATACGCACCAGCTAAACCCAGAGAAATATACGAACGATTGCACGAGTCACCTTAAACGTTTTATTGATCAGTACGCTTCTCAGGTATCTAACTATAAATTTTAAGTTGACTAACTGGTATTTCAAGCGATGACAAGGTCGAAGGAATCAGATTATCCTCTGCGTTTGATATTACCCATCTTGCCTGGAAAGAGCGGTTTGGCGTTCAATATACTCACTGTGGCTGTCCTATACCTGGGAGTACCATTGGAGAGCGTTTATCCCACATCATTGGGAATAAACGTCACTCTACAGCATACTCTTCCCATCTCGTACCACTCAACCGGCCTGACACCCTTTCAGCTACTCATCCAAGCGATCACAACGCAGTTCGCTTTGTTCCACACAACGAACATGCACATGAAGTTAAAACCCAGAGATATAAGGACCTGACGAAGAAGAATCAAAAAGAGCGCGAAGAGGCCACGAAAAAGGCCGTCAAGGTAAGAAACACAGTTTGAAAGCCGATTATTCGCTAAAAAGTATTACCAGAACCAGTCCTGGGTTCCTGCTTGCGCTTATGACCCTGCCTTTTGGTTCCTGTGCCAATTGGATTTGGAAAAGGTGTGCCGTTCGGTGAGGGATGCGTCACCTCTGATGGGTCTATAGTCAATTCTGTCTCAGGGGTAAGCTCTTCCTTCTGCTTATATTGACAGCTGATATCTTACCATTTCACCTCTAGTGTGGTAGCGGGTGTGGTTCTAGCGGGTGTGGAGGAGGTATTGGAGGAGGTGATGCTGGTGCTGGCCAATCCTCCTATACATATCAAATTTATCCTAAAATGTTGTAGTAAAGCATCGCCTCGTCGTATAAACTATGTTCAGACTGATCCCGAGCCTGTTCAGTTATTCATCGAGTTTCCTTAGAGCCGACTTGTGAGTAGCCAAACCCAATGTGAATACTCGAAGGCACAACAAATATATCCCTAATTCTGATATGGTGTACAAGCATACGTATTTTCATGACTTATGGTTAAATCGTAAAATCTACCGTAGTGGATTACTATGTACATATCAGCAACTAATGCAGCAAACAAGAGCATGAAACCTTCGCCCGAAGAGGAAATACGGAAGAAATGTAAGAAGCCGTCAATGCAAGAGAACCACTGCACCAAACCCAGCCAGAACCGACCAAAATAGAATCATCGGGTAGGTCTGGGCATTGATGTTCCCGCTTCGTGCAGCACTACTTTTACTTGTATTAGGCGCACTCGTGGATGACGTACCCGGTTCGGAAGTACTCTTTCCCGTGTTCCCAGTTGTGTTGGCAGTCTTTGTCGCTGTAGATGTTGGCGTACTTGCTCCTGTACCAGAGCTGTTCCCACCAGACGAAGTAGGGGCCGCGGTGGCACCAGCAGCAAGGTTCACACCGTTCGAAATAGAAGAGGTCTTGACGCAGTTGGATGATTTTGGTGTGCTGTATGCACCTGTGGGTGTGGTGAGATCACCGATGGTGTATGCGCCGCCATTAGCGAGTGTGCCAGTGTAACGCTGGGCAAAGGTCGAGAAAAACGGGGTACCGTTGACAGTGGCAGTTGGATACCAGCCTGGTGGGTCTGCGGTATAGATTAGAGTCAGATAATGAGTCTTGGAAGATGAGGACTGACATGCTACATCCGCATCACAGGTCTCACTGTGTGGTGTAAGAAGTTGACGGAATTGTCAGATTAAGATTAAAAGGTGTATACAGAGAGAAAGGGCTTACAAGGTGCCGTTGACGTTGTAGTTTCCAGGCATGACGAATCCACAACCAACTTCATCGAGCTCATGCCAGCACATATGAGCGGCATCATAAGTCGAGTTCGCGTTCGTGCACACGCGAAGACAGAACTGGCCATTTCCCTAATCAAATCAGATAAGAAGACTAGGTCACCAATGCAAATTCAAGTGGAATAACATACGATGTAGAGCTGATGTAAGGAGAAATGTACATTTGTTAGGTTGCAAATCTAACTAATAGAAGATAGGCTCACCATCCATTCGGCAAAGTTCTCGTCGTCGCCTGTAATGTTGGACGTCACATTTCCTCCGATGGGATTTCCGGTACCATAGGCTCCATGAGGATCAAGCTCTCTATTGAGACAACCAAAAACGACTTTATCAGTACCATTGATAAGTTTTGAGCTCATATGACCGACCCTCCAAAATCCCCCGCTGGGATATTCATCTTGGTCAAATCACCGTATCCAATGACTTGCACATAGAAATCTAGTATTCACATCGAAATCAGTAAATGATATGGTGAAATGTTGGTAAAACCGACCTGTCTTGAGGAAGGAGACGCCTGTAAGCGTCCCATCAGGAATGAGACGCGCGTTGTTTCGTGGCTTCGTGCACCATGCGACTTCGATTGTCTATTTATAGAAACGATTTTTGATTAGAACCGTGATCAGGTCCGTGTAATGCGGAATGGTAAAGAGGAAGGCGATGGGTATTCAAGTTGACGAATCCAGAGGTTCAAATGGTCGAAGAGCATATGGAAAGAATCACTAGACATACCTCAGAGTTGGCAATAGGTTGAAGGGTGGGTGGTGCAAAAAGACAAAAAATCCCTGTCAGAGAAAATAGACAATCACGATCAGTCGCGTACCTGACAAACGACAGACGTGGAGATAAACAGTGTTAAGCACATACATCAACAGAGTTAACAGACAGAAGTCGCGCCATACTGTTCTGGTTGATAGCTGTGCCCAGTGTAGGTTTGGGTGGGTTGGTCACTCCCATGGTTCCTGTTCCGAGCACGCCTTGAGGGAAGTCATTGGCGGAAGCGAGGCCTAGAAGCGGGAGAGTGGTAGCTAGAAATGCCGCAAGAGTTGTAGGATTTAACATCGTTATTCTTGTTGCTTGAGGTTGAAATGGATGTGGGGGGGAGTATAAATGTCGTCAAAACGATAGAGCAAAGTGAGCGAGCGGCTGAGGTTGGAGAACCCCGATTACAGTCCAAATGGACGGAGAAAAACAAAAAGTAGACCAGAAAGATGGGGAAATTTTTTCTCGGAAGGGGATGTTATATATGCTACTGACATGCAGTTCGGTTATGGCAGCCCTTCAGATTGAATGGTCTGCGCGGTGTAACAAGGGGCTGTAGAGAAATCTATTTTTAGATGTTATGATGCCCAACATAGATCCGTCGGACCTACATAACATATTACCATAGTAAATACAACATCTTCAGAAAACCTGGGCACAAGCTTTGTTCGGAACTTAGTATACGACTGAAGGTGGATCTGCAATATAGGATAGGGCTTTTCTGAAAGGGACAAAATACCATAAGATCATGTAGTAATATTCGCGCGGATCGGCCGTGATGAGCTCACGGTGTGCACAGAGCGTGGTAATCAACGGCAACTTTTGGCCGTTATCAACTAAAAGGCTCAATCTCCCTCTGTATCCACGAGACCTCTCTCAAGACCCCTGGCTGGCAGCGGGTTAAAAAATGAGTGTGATTGTGTATTGTTCCTTGATACTAGTACTAGTAATACTATATTGGCAGCAAAAATAAACATTTGATTCGTTACCATCTACCACGCATCGCATTTCTAAGCTGGAAGTCAAGCCGAATGTGCATTTGAATGTATGAGAAAGACTCACACTTTGAAAACAGGATTGGTTCCATATTACCGAATTACTACGACTCGACGGTTTATGAGAGCGAGAGAGCAGAAGCACCTATGCCGCAGATGAGAGATAACCCGAGAGCAACCATTGGGAATCCCTGCGCCCCGCGTTGTGCTGAGCTACTTTGCGAGACCGAGGGTACATCACTGCTGCTTGAAGAGCGAATATTTGCACCGACAGCGGTACCTTGTTTTGCAAATGCATTGCTGGCCCCATCTGTCGTAGTTGCATTAGTGGGTAAGATGAGCTTCGTCGTCTTCGTCTTGGTGGCGCTCAAGGAATGAGTGATATACGTTGTAAAATTGCCGCCCGCAGGTACGGACGTAGTGTTGATGCCCAGCGTGGTGAAGTATACTGTGGTGTAGTTGCCAGTTACCACAGGCACGACTTTAATCGTCTCGCTGGTTGTGATAACGCGGTCGGTGGTGCTCCATCGACTTGTTGTAATAACACGGTCCGTAGTACTCCACTGGCTGGTTGTGATTACTCGGTCTGTGGTACTCCAAATGCTGCTGGAATTAGCGGAGGCTAAGGAGGCTAACAAAGCGACGAAGGCGGTGGACTCAAATAGCATCGCAATTTTATGACAAGATTTAAAACGAGTACTGGGTGGATAGCAACAGGATGCTAACAAGCTTTCGAGGTCTTTTAAGTACGCTTGACTGAAGATATCCTTGGCAAGCTATAGACTGCAAGGCCAAGGGGTGATGGCCTCTCGCGACTCGGAGCTCTTGCTTTGTAGAGTACATTTGTTAGGTTGCAAATTCTAACTAATAGAAGATAGGCTCACCATCCATTCGGCAAAGTTCTTGTCGTCGCCTGTAATGTTGGACGTCACATTTCCTCCAATAGGATTTCCGGTACCATAGGCTCCATGAGGATCAAGCTCTCTATTGAGACAACCAAAAACGACTTTATCCTCTGGTAAAAATCCAAGATAATCAACTAAATACAGAGCTATAGCAAAGGACGATATATTGGTAGTTACATCACGGACAGTCAGCAATATTGAGACAGGAATGGAATTTCACATATTCTTGATGGGGTGTGCTGTGTACTTATCTGAGAAGCACTGATCTTATGTGAGACCGAGAATATGGTTTTCACACGAGAGATAAGCGGCCTGGTGATTTCGGACACGGCGTGTTTAAAAGTGAAGAATTTGAGCAATGCGCACGCATCTGACGGTCACTTTCGACCGTCTCTGTCATGCTTGTGCCGACGAATCACCATGTCAGTAGTGCGTATTGCTGCCGCGTCATCTTTCATTGCAAGTACCATGGTTCATTCGCAACAAGATTAATCCTGCGTTTCGTGAAAGCCTGGACACTACTGACAGAAGAAGCTCTGAGTCTGACGCGATATCAACACAGTCATGATCATCCTCCTGCCCCTCTTGTTAGCACTCAAATGACATAACAACGACTACCACTCACTGATTTAGTCAGATATCAAGCTTTGAGCGCTTAATATAAGATGCATTTTTTGCCTGTGGTGGAGATTGATCGAATTTTTTAGTGCACAAAAATACTTGGAACATTATTGGATCCAAAGAGTAGCGATGTATATTTATAGAATGCTGAAATTATTCGAGGATCGATGGAAAGCGGAGTAGAAATAGAGAGCTGCGCTATCTAGCCCAAATGAGATGAGAGCTGACATTGGATCGACATTCAGGACAATGTATGAATATAGATGATGTCCAAGAATAGCATCTGTAAATTCCGAGCCTAAAAATCACTAATTGGTATTCGCATAAAGATGTGTTTGACAAACGGTACGCCGGTTACTAATCAAAATTGGTTGAAATTGTACGACTTGTAGCTATTCACATCCAAGTTAACGCCAATCTTTGTCGAGAGCGAGCGTGACAACGATGGAAATAATTGGGGAAGTTTTTCCTGGATGTCCTGGGTAAGCTCCTTCGCCAATGAAGGGCCCATCTTATCAGGAACAGTTGGGTCATTGTGGTAGTTAAGTGTCAAACTGAGCTGTATGTTGCATAGCCTGGGAAATCTGCCACTGGAAAGGACATCATCTATGGCATTCCAACCAGAGCGAGGCAAGAAATTCTTTATTTCATCTCGCCGTGTACAGTTGCTCCAAGAGCCGCTGATATCAAGAGTTTCGAGTGAGGATGGTGCCTTGGAGTTGAGCTTTGGGTCAAAGAATCTCCATTTCGTTAATGAAAGGAGACCTGGACTGCTTGCTTTGTGCCCGAAGGAGAGACGATAAATTGTAAGAGTTTGAAGGTTCGCCAGGGATCCAAAATCAAGTTGTGCGGGGAAATCTGGTTGGGCGTTGCTGGTAAACAGAAATCAACATTAATAAGTGATTGCACAATGTAAAACATATAATTCATACCACAGTGTTCACATGAAAAGTATAGATGTGTGAGTGAGGGTAGCAAACACAGCAAGGTCCATTCTGCTGCAAAACGGATTGAGCCCATGTCCAGTACTCGAAGGAAAGATAATCGAATGACGGCTTGAGGTCCGACTCCATATTGTGCCAAGCCCGACACCAAATCTGACAAGTTTATCACGTGCAAATTTTCCAACACAGGCGTGAAGGGACCTTGATCAGTTGAAACCGTCTGTAACGGTGATGCCCAATCGGGGTCTACCATATTTGCTGCCCACAGATCTTTTAGGTGTCGACAGTTGGTAATGATAGCCATTGGGAAAGAACGGATAGCAGCAAGGTCCAGATATTCAATGGGGCGGGAAATGCAAAAATCCTCCAATGCTTTCTTCATTGAGTCGCCTAGAAAGGCCCACTGTAAGCTATCATTCTTCCACAGATCATAGTCGTAGAGTAATCTGAGCAAACGAATACTTGGTATTACGGCCAAGATTCGCGGCAGTATAGAATCGAGTCTTGCCCTTTTGTGCTGTTTCCTCGAGCTTCGGCTCGGGCGGTACCTCGAAAATTCTATTGCCAGTAATCCGATGTGTTGTGATAGAGGAGTGTGGTTGGGATATGCCTTGCAAGGATCCCTCAAGAGCAGTTTAGCGAAGGCCTCCAGCCTTAGAATGTGTTTTCAGTCGTTCTGCTCCCTGTTAAACTTGTGTCTGCCTCCTCCCTCAACCAAAGAAACAAACCTAAACCTGTTCCTCCGCGCAGGTGTTAGGAAGGACCATGATGCTAATGAGCAAGCGCTCAGTGCTGCTATGCGCTGTGAGTTGTCTCTTCATGGCCAATGTCGTCGACGATATGGTCGACCAACTCTTGGGGCAAAATAGGTAGTACCATGCAGGTAGTATCTGCAGATGAGCTGGAAAGTGTGCAAACCAGTGGAAAAGACATGACCGCTGAAGGTAGCTCTGCAGGTTAAATGCAGAGTAATATGGGAAAGAAGACGGGGGATCAATGCACAACTAAACGTGACGCGTTAGCAAAGCGTTGTATATTGTGAGACATTGAAGGTTTAGACAAATTTTGATCAAGGCGAGCGTGCACATCATAGACTTTAGCAGTCAAACTATCATATATCAAGCTTAATAACCTCAAGGATACTTACTATGGTATGAGGAAGTCCGCCGCCTGCCTAAAGATCAACCAAAGATCCAACCTCAGCCTAAAGGCAAACCTAAAAGCTAAGATCGGACCAGCACTTTCAAATGCTTTCGATCGTGACTTCTATAATCTTTGCAGAAGATATAGAATTCCAAAACAGCAGCAGTGTTGTATTTGTATTTCTTTATATATCAATGGGTATAGTTCGGGTATAGTAGATACGTATGTATCTATATCTATAAAGCAAAAGAGAATGTATGCATATCCGTTCTGAGTGCTGTGAAGAGGGTATAGGCCGATGTCAAGGAATTGTTGACAGCAAGGCGAGAGAGGGTAAGACCATATAAACAATACCATTACCGAAAAACCTGCCCATTAAGTCCGGAGTCGGAAACGAAATCAGAGCAGAGTGCTTGGATGTCCAAATCTATTCCACATGACTGTGTGAACCGTCATCCTTTGCAACTTCGCAGACATCCTGAGGCGACCACAGTACTGGATCAGAGGTGGTAATCACCAGATTGGTCTCAATTGTACGAATGTAGGCACACTCCAGCTCCAAGGCATCCAAGATGAGGCCCATGATGTCCAAGACGCATGCATCGCTGCCCAATACGCGTACCATGCATTCCAAGCGTCTCTCCAGGTCTGCCAGCTTTGCCTATCATCATTTTGGTCAGAGGGTGGTACTGGAATTGAATCGTCAGAGTTAGAGTAGAAGAGGTGTTCATCAGAAAAGAAGGGTAGGAGCGGGTCATCGTCTGGTGATTTGTAGACTTCAGAAATTTGTAGATTGGGTAGTTCTCGGGTAATTTGTAGGTGAGAATGGGAAAAGGCAGGGCTAGACTCTCCCGATTTGTCGCTTCAGCGACATCTTATGGAATGTTAAGCATGAAAGAAGAATCAAAACAGATCTTATACACGAACCTGAGGCTTTCCAGTGAGAAGGATGCGTGGGGTCCGTGGAATAATAGTAAACCCTCCTCAGGGTGCACGTAAGACTTCATATTATTCGACGATGGAGGGAGAAAACTATGAGCCGGTTTCAGTACTGTGGTTTTTTCTTCATGGTCGTTGATCCATGGCTGTGAATTTTGGGAAAAATGGTCCAAAGTATGCGATTAAGCTCTGCTGAAATGACTGGTACCGGTGGTGATGCCGCTGGTGGATTGACGATGAATGTGTTTTTGTGCTCATGGTAGACGTAATCTCCAGCAGCAGAGACAAAGTTCCCCCACCAATGTCAAAATCGCTCGATGACTCGAACATACTGACGTCTGTTCGGTGGGAGAGTGACTACAGCTGGTGAGATAGACAGGCGAGTTGGCGAGCAAGTGAGATGAGGGTGTCGTTATAAAGGCGTATGCATCACCTTGAGGCCTGATGTGATGCTGTGTAGCATCTAATGAAGCTCCTGCCTCATGCCTTCCAAGTGTACCTATCCTAGGAACGTGTTAATAAACCTGCCAGATATAGACTCAGCCGATCCATGCCCTGGAGGCACACAAGCTCAGCTTTACCAATTGCTCGGTTCAATTGTGAGC
>JAJIRX010000765.1:0-37245 GCA_023853785.1 Psilocybe azurescens | reverse complement strand
TTCGGAAGTACTCTTCCCCGTGTTCCCAGTTGTGTTGGCAGTCTTTGTCGCTGTAGATGTTGGCGTACTTGCTCCTGTACCAGAGCTGTTCCCACCAGACGAAGTAGGGGCCGCGGTGGCACCAGCAGCAAGGTTCACACCGTTCGAAATAGAAGAGGTCTTGACGCAGTTGGATGATTTTGGTGTGCTGTATGCACCTGTGGGTGTGGTGAGATCACCGATGGTGTATGCGCCGCCATTAGCGAGTGTGCCAGTGTAACGCTGGGCAAAGGTCGAGAAAACGGGAGTACCGTTGACAGTGGCAGTTGGATACCAGCCTGGTGGGTCTGCGGTATAGATTAGAGTCAGATAATGAGTCTTGGAAGATGAGGACTGACATGCTACATCCGCATCACAGGTCTCACTGTGTGGTGTAAGAAGTTGACGGAATTGTCAGATTAAGATTAAAAGGTGTATACAGAGAGAAAGGGCTTACAAGGTGCCGTTGACGTTGTAGTTTCCAGGCATGACGAATCCACAACCAACTTCATCGAGCTCATGCCAGCACATATGAGCGGCATCATAAGTCGAGTTCGCGTTCGTGCACACGCGAAGACAGAACTGGCCATTTCCCTAATCAAATCAGATAAGAAGACTAGGTCACAATGCAAATTCAAGTGGAATAACATACGATGTAGAGCTGATGTAAGGAGAAATGTACATTTGTTAGGTTGCAAATTCTAACTAATAGAAGATAGGCTCACCATCCATTCGGCAAAGTTCTCGTCGTCGCCTGTAATGTTGGACGTCACATTTCCTCCGATGGGATTTCCGGTACCATAGGCTCCATGAGGATCAAGCTCTCTATTGAGACAACCAAAAACGACTTTATCAGTACCATTGATAAGTTTTGAGCTCATATGACCGACCCTCCAAAATCCCCCGCTGGGATATTCATCTTGGTCAAATCACCGTATCCAATGACTTGCACATAGAAATCTAGTATTCACATCGAAATCAGTAAATGATATAGTGAAATGTTGGTAAAACCGACCTGTCTTGAGGAAGGAGACGCCTGTAAGCGTCCCATCAGGAATGAGACGCGCGTTGTTTCGTGGCTTCGTGCACCATGCGACTTCGATTGTCTATTTATAGAAACGATTTTTGATTAGAACCGTGATCAGGTCCGTGTAATGCGGAATGGTAAAGAGGAAGGCGATGGGTATTCAAGTTGACGAATCCAGAGGTTCAAATGGTCGAAGAGCATATGGAAAGAATCACTAGACATACCTCAGAGTTGGCAATAGGTTGAAGGGTGGGTGGTGCAAAAGACAAAAATCCCTGTCAGAGAAAATAGACAATCACGATCAGTCGCGTACCTGACAAACGACAGACGTGGAGATAAACAGTGTTAAGCACATACATCAATAGAGTTAACAGACAGAAGTCGCGCCATACTGTTCTGGTTGATAGCTGTGCCCAGTGTAGGTTTGGGTGGGTTGGTCACTCCCATGGTTCCTGTTCCGAGCACGCCTTGAGGGAAGTCATTGGCGGAAGCGAGGCCTAGAAGCGGGAGAGTGGTAGCTAGAAATGCTGCAAGAGTTGTAGGATTTAACATCGTTATTCTTGTTGCTTGAGGTTGAAATGGATGTGGGGGTATAAATGTCGTCAAAACGATAGAGCAAAGTGAGCGAGCGGCTGAGGTTGGAGAACCCCGATTACAGTCCAAATGGACGGAGAAAAACAAAAGTAGACCGAAAGATGGGGAAATTTTTTCTCGGAAGGGATGTTATATATGCTACTGACATGCAGTTCGGTTATGGCAGCCCCTTCAGATTGAATGGTCTGCGCGGTGTAACAAGGGGCTGTAGAGAAATCTATTTTTAGATGTTATGATGCCCAACATAGATCCATCGGACCTACATAACATATTACCATAGTAAATACAACATCTTCAGAAAACCTGGGCACAAGCTTTGTTCGGAACTTAGTATACGACTGAAGGTGGATCTGCAATATAGGATAGGGCCTTTTTCTGAAAGGGACAAAATACCATAAGATCATGTAGTAATATTCGCGCGGATCGGCCGTGATGAGCTCTACGGTGTGCACAGAGCGTGGTAATCAACGGCAACTTTTGGCCGTTATCAACTAAAAGGCTCAATCTCCCTCTGTATCCACGAGACCTCTCTCAAGACCTCTGGCTGGCAGCGGGTTAAAAATGAGTGTGATTGTGTATTGTTCCTTGATACTAGTACTAGTAATACTATATTGGCAGCAAAAATAAACATTTGGTTCGTTACCATCTACCACGCATCGCATTTCTAAGCTGGAAGTCAAGCCGAATGTGCATTTGAATGTATGAGAAAGACTCACACTTTGAAAACAGGATTGGTTCCATATTACCGAATTACTACGACTCGACGGTTTATGAGAGCGAGAGAGCAGAAGCACCTATGCCGCAGATGAGAGATAACCCGAGAGCAACCATTGGGAATCCCTACGTCCCCGCGTTGTGCTGCGCTACTTTGCGAGACCGAGGGTACATCACCGCTGCTTGAAGAGCGAATATTTGCACCGACAACGGTACCTTGTTTTGCAAATGCATTGCTGGCCCCATCTGTCGTAGTTGCATTGGTGGGTAAGATGAGCTTCGTCGTCCCCGTCTTGGTGGCGTTCCAGGAATGAGTGGTATACATTGTAAAATTGCCGCCCGCAGGTACGGACGTAGTGTTGATGCCCAGCGTGGTGAAGCATACTGTGGTGTAGTTGCCAGTTACCACAGGCACGACTTCAGTCGTCTCGCTGGTTGTGATAACGCGGTCGGCGGTGCTCCATTGACTTGTTGTAATAACACGGTCTGTAGTACTCCACTGGCTGGTTGTGATTACTCGGTCTGTGGTGCTCCAAATGCTGCTGGAATTAGCGGAGGCTAAGGAGGCTAACAAAGCGACGAAGGCGGTGGACTCAAATAGCATCGCAATTTTATGACAAGATTTAAAACGAGTACTGGGTGGATAGCAACAGGATGCTAACAAGCTTTCGAGGTCTTTTAAGTACGCTTGACTGAAGATATCCTTGGCAAGCTATAGACTGCAAGGCCAAGGGGTGATGGCCTCTCGCGACTCGGAGCTCTTGCTTTGTAGAGTACATTTGTTAGGTTGCAAATTCTAACTAATAGAAGATAGGCTCACCATCCATTCGGCAAAGTTCTTGTCGTCGCCTGTAATGTTGGACGTCACATTTCCTCCAATAGGATTTCCGGTACCATAGGCTCCATGAGGATCAAGCTCTCTATTGAGACAACCAAAAACGACTTTATCCTCTGGTAAAAAAATCCAAGATAATCCAACTAAATACAGAGCTATAGCAAAGGACGATATATTGGTAGTTACATCACGGACAGTCAGCAATATTGAGACAGGAATGGAATTTCACATATTCTTGATGGGGTGTGCTGTGTACTTATCTGAGAAGCACTAATCTTATGTGAGACCGAGAATATGGTTTTCACACGAGAGATAAGCGGCCTGGTGATTTCGGACACGGCGTGTTTAAAAGAGTGAAGAATTTGAGCAATGCGCACGCATTTGACGGTCACTTTCGACCGTCTCTGCCATGCTTGTGCCGACGAATCACCATGTCAGTAGTGCGTATTGCTGCCGCGTCATTTTTCATTACAAGTACCATGGTTCATTCGCAACGAGATTGATCCTGCGCTTCGTGAAAGCCTGGACACTACTGACAGAAGAAGCTCTGAATCTGACGCGATATCAACACAGTCGATGATCATCCCTCCTGCCCCTCTTGTTAGCACTCAAATGACATAACAACGACTACCACTCACTGATTTAGTCAGATATCAAGCTTTGAGCGCTTAATATAAGATGCATTTTGCCTGTGGTGGAGATTGATCGAATTCTTTTTAGTGCACAAAAATACTTGGAACATTATTGGATCCAAAGAGTAGCGATGTATATTTATAGAATGTTGAAATTATTCGAGGATCGATGGAAAGCGGAGTAGGAAATAGAGAGCTGCGCTATCTAGCCCAAATGAGATGAGAGCTGACATTGGATCGACATTCAGGACAATGTATGAATATAGATGATGTCCAAGAATAGCATCTGTAAATTCCGAGCCTAAAAAAATCACTAATTGGTATTCGCATAAAGATGTGTTTGACAAACGGTACGCCGGTTACTAATCAAAAATTGGTTGAAATTGTACGACTTGTAGCTATTCACATCCAAGTTAATGCCAATCTTTGTCGAGAGCGAGCGTGACAACGATGGAAATAATTGGGGAAGTTTTTCCTGGATGTCCTGGGTAAGCTCCTTCGCCAATGAAGGGCCCATCTTATCAGGAACAGTTGGGTCATTGTGGTAGTTAAGTGTCAAACTGAGCTGTATGTTGCATAGCCTGGGAAATCTGCCACTGGAAAGGACATCATCTATGGCATTCCAACCAGAGCGAGGCAAGAAATTCTTTATTTCATCTCACCGTGTACAGTTGCTCCAAGAGCCGCTGATATCAAGAGTTTCGAGTGAGGATGGTGCCTTGGAGTTGAGCTTTGGGTCAAAGAATCTCCATTTCGTTAATGAAAGGAGACCTGGACTCCTTGCTTTGTGCCCGAAGGAGAGACGATAAATTGTAAGAGTTTGAAGGTTCGCCAGGGATCCAAAATCAAGTTGTGCGGGGAAATCTGGTTGGGCGTTGCTGGTAAACAGAAATCAACATTAATAAGTGATTGCACAATGTAAAACATATAATTCATACCACAGTGTTCACATGAAAAGTATAGATGTGTGAGTGAGGGTAGCAAACACAGCAAGGTCCATTCTGCTGCAAAACGGATTGAGCCCATGTCCAGTACTCGAAGGAAAGATAATCGAATGACGGCTTGAGGTCCGACTCCATATTGTGCCAAGCCCGACACCAAATCTGACAAGTTTATCACGTGCAAATTTTCCAACACAGGCGTGAAGGGACCTTGATCAGTTGAAACCGTCTGTAACGGTGATGCCCAATCGGGGTCTACCATATTTGCTGCCCACAGATCTTTTAGGTGTCGACAGTTGGTAATGATAGCCATTGGGAAAGAACGGATAGCAGCAAGGTCCAGATATTCAATGGGGCGGGAAATGCAAAAATCCTCCAATGCTTTCTTCATTGAGTCGCCTAGAAAGGCCCACTGTAAGCTATCATTCTTCCACAGATCATAGTCGTAGAGTAATCTGAGCAAACGAATACTTGGTATTAGGGCCAAGATTCGCGGCAGTATAGAATCGAGTCTTGCCCTTTTTGTGCTGTTTCCTCGAGCTTCGGCTCGGTGCGGTACCTCGAAAATTCTATTGCCAGTAATTCGATGTGTTGTGATAGAGGAGTGTGGTTGGGATATGCCTTGCAAGGATCCCTCAAGAGCAGTTTAGCGAAGGCCTCCAGCCTTAGAATGTGTTTTCAGTCGTTCTGCTCCCTGTTAAACTTGTGTCTGCCTCCTCCCTCAACCAAAGAAACAAACCTAAACCTGTTCCTCCGCGCAGGTGTTAGGAAGGACCATGATGCTAATGAGCAAGCGCTCAGTGCTGCTATGCGCTGTGAGTTGTCTTCTTCATGGCCAATGTCGTCGACGATATAGTCGACCAACTCTTGGGGCAAAATAGGTAGTACCATGCAGGTAGTATCTGCAGATGAGCTGGAAAGTGTGCAAACCAGTGGAAAAGACATGACCGCTGAAGGTAGCTCTGCAGGTTAAATGCAGAGTAATATGGGAAAGAAGACGGGGGATCAATGCACAACTAAACGTGACGTGTTAGCAAAGCGTTGTATATTGTGAGACATTGAAGGTTTAGACAAATTTTGATCAAGGCGAGCGTGCACATCATAGACTTTAGCAGTCAAACTATCATATATCAAGCTTAATAACCTCAAGGATACTTACTATGGTATGAGGAAGTCCGCCGCCTGCCTAAAGATCAACCAAAGATCCAACCTCAGCCTAAAGGCAAACCTAAAAGCTAAGATCGGACCAGCACTTTCAAATGCTTTCGATCGTGACTTCTATAATCTTTGCAGAAGATATAGAATTCCAAAACAGCAGCAGTGTTGTATTTGTATTTCTTTATATATCAATGGGTATAGTTCGGGTATAGTAGATACGTATGTATCTATATCTATAAAGCAAAAGAGAATGTATGCATATCCGTTCTGAGTGCTGTGAAGAGGGTATAGGCCGATGTCAAGGAGTTGTTGACAGCAAGGCGAGAGAGGGTAAGACCATATAAACAATACCATTACCGAAAAACCTGCCCATTAAACCCGGAGTCGGAAACGAAATCAGAGCAGAGTGCTTTGGATGTCCAAATCTATTCCACATGACTGTGTGAACCGTCATCCTTTGCAACTTCGCAGACATCCTGAGGCGACCACAGTACTGGATCAGAGGTGGTAATCACCAGATTGGTCTCAATTGTACGAATGTAGGCACACTCCAGCTCCAAGGCATCCAAGATGAGGCCCATGATGTCCAAGACGCATGCATCGCTGCCCAATACGCGTACCATGCATTCCAAGCGTCTCTCCAGGTCTGCCAGCTTTGCCTATCATCATTTTGGTCAGAGGGTGGCACTGGAATTGAATCGTCAGAGTTAGAGTAGAAGAGGTGTTCATCAGAAAGAAGGGTAGGAGCGGGTCATCGTCTGGTAATTTGTAGACTTCAGGAAATTTGTAGATTGGGTAGTTCTCGGGTAATTTGTAGGTGAGAATGGGAAAAGGCAGGGCTAGACTCTCCCGATTTGTCGCTTCGGCGACATCTTATGGAATGTTAACCATGAAAGAAGAATCAAAACAGATCTTATACACGAACCTGAGGCTTTCCAGTGAGAAGGATGCGTGGGGTCCGTGGAATAATAGTAAACCCTCCCCTCAGGGTGCACGTAAGACTTCATATTATTCGACGATGGAGGAGAAAAACTATGAGCCGGTTTCAGTACTGTGGTTTTTTCTTCATGGTCGTTGATCCATGGCTGTGAATTTTGGGAAAAATGGTCCAAAGTATGCGATTAAGCTCTGCTGAAATGACTGGTACCGGTGGTGATGCCGCTGGTGGATTGACGATGAATGTGTTTTTGTGCTCATGGTAGACGTAATCTCCAGCAGCAGAGACAAAGTTCCCCACCAATGTCAAAATCGCTCGATGACTCGAACATACTGACGTCTGTTCGGTGGGAGAGTGACTACAGCTGGTGTAGATAGATAGGCGAGTTGGCGAGCAAGTGAGATGAGGGTGTCGTTATAAAGGCGTATGCATCACCTTGAGGCCTGATGTGATGCTGTGTAGCATCTAATGAAGCTCCTGCCTCATGCCTTCCAAGTGTACCTATCCTAGGAACGTGTTAATAAACCTGCCAGATATAGACTCAGCCGATCCATGCCCTGGAGGCACACAAGCTCAGCTTTACCAATTGCTCGGTTCAATTGTGAGCTAGGTCTAGCTTGCAAACGGCCATGAGCAGACCTGCACTTGCTCTGTGGTCAAATGCGCCGACGATATATGCTTAGTTGTTGCAATTATCAGCTACGTCTCTGCAAAGTCTTGCCTTTGTAATCTTTCATAGCCACGTCAAGGTCGACTTGCACCTAAGCAGACGATTTGGCTTGTTTTGGATGAGTTGGTGTAATTCCTTCATTAGACAAGGTGCCGACTCTGGCGTAACGCTCGGGTCCTTGTAATATCCAAAAATCAGCTTGAGGTGCATGGACTTTGAGGTTGGAAATCTGCCGCTGGAATGGACGCTGTCCAATGCTTTCCATCCCGACCCTGGCCGGAAATTTTCCTTGAGTGGAATAGATCCACCCGCCTTCTGTGATGAGGGTTTGGATTGATGATAGGAAGGTAGATGTATTGTTCGTATTGAAAGGGTTCCGCTTCGCTAAAGGAAGCCTGCATTCAGCGCCTTTTTCTCGGAAAAGCAACGTTGTTCAAGAACTTTGAGACTAAATAACTCCCCAAAATCGACGCTTGTGGGATCACAGCGGTCAAATGTTCGCCCTATTGAAGCAAGCGAGAAAGGTGAGCACTAGTTCCAGTGCCAGGCCGATGTGAGAAGCTCACCGTCAATGCAGAGTGAAGTTGTGAAAACTCGGAATCGAATCAAGGATCTGGGACAGAACTGAAGGGTTGCGTGGTTCAGCACGCAGTGGTCCGTCGGTATTGAAGTCGATACGTTCCCCCAACAGCTAGACGTTCAATGTCTTTATCTGTAGTGATAGGTGAGATTGGCCTGGATATGCTTTGCAAGGATCATGCAGTAGGATATCCGTGAAGCGCATGAGCCTGTATAGATCCTTCTGGTTTGTCGAGTCTTCGCCACCTGCGTCCTCAACCAAGTAGACATCCTTGGATATATGCTTCCACGCCGGTGTTATGAAAGACCATAACACTGAAGAGCAAGCCGTGGATTCTGCAACATGCTGTGTTCTGTCACTTTCGTTGGTAACTTCGTCAAAGATGAGCTCGACCAACTCTTGAGGCAAGAGTGTCCGCGGCATTAATATTACCAGCGACTGGTCTTGCCAGATTTCACCAAATATGGGTGACTGAACGAGACTCGAGAGAAGGAATGTCAAGCGCAAGTTTGGACGTTAACGTTCTAGAAAAATTGAAACAAATTCTGACTAAGCGATTCGACAGTTGGGTTGAGTCCCTTTAGACGCTTTCATTCCACCACGAATTCAACATTCATACGAGGCGAGCACAGGTAAGAACACCAAGGAAATCGCGTTAATTACGATAAACCAAATACAGTCGAACCTGTCCCCCGAAGGAACGATGACGAATTGTGAGAACTTTAAGGTGTGGTAGTGACCCAAAATTGAATCGTGATAGCCATTGCGAAAGAATGGATAGCAGTATGTAAGGTGCAGATAATTGATGCGTCGCGAGATACAGACGATTTCCAGTGCTGTCTTCAACGCTTTGTGAAGAAAAGACCAAGATAAGCTGTCGCCTTTCCATATCAGACGACTGTTGTGTAAGGATAATTTGAGCACTTGGGTGTTCGAGATTAACGACAAGGTTTCGGGTAATATAGGAATCTGCCCAGCCATTTTTGTTCTGCTCGCTGGGTAAGTCGTCTAGCGCAATTACTCGTCAGTTTTACTTGTAGTATCTTGATGTATTTCGATAAAGGGGTAAGCAAGCCTGTAGCGTCTCGAAGAGTTGTGGCCGGTCCTTTTCACTGCTGACGTCGTCCATGACGACTTGGACCAACTCCTGTGGGAGGTTGGGTTGTACCATAATATGCCGGTACTATGGCAGACAAAAGGGAAGTGTGTGTAACTTTGTGTAGTTTGAATAGAAGAGTGTTAGATGGTGTTCCGAACTAGAAAATGAACGCACTAGCTGGAATGAAAGAGTGGGTGACTAAGCAGTATTTGTCAGAAACTTTCCGGCGCTTCTTTGCTGGGCTTTCTCTGTCAGTAAACGCACACCGTCGCTGTGGTTTAAATTCCCGCCTCGCCTCGCCGCTTCCTTTATACTACAACTGCGGCGGCCATGCGTCGTTTGTCGTCATCTAAGACGCCGAATATGGCATCTCTAGAGACTTTCGTGAGATGTTCCCTCCCAGTATGATTCGCCTTATTTTCTTCCTCTCCTCTAGAGGTTTGCCCGCATTGTCGAAGCGGCGTCTCTGCCCATTTTTGAATCACAACTACTGCATGACAAGAGATGGTAGCAATGTAAGAAAATTCAGTCCATTTTGTAAGGGTGCGGCCCCTCCAGAAGCACTCCCGCCTTGAGTAGATTGTTCATTGGCGTCGACGTTGGATAGCGTTTGATGCTTCAGAAAAGTACACAATAGAGATCGGTAAATATTGGCACCCATTGCTCTACAAGGCGTCAAATACGTCGATGTCAACGATCCTCCAAGCTTGGTACTCTTTGTTACTCCTGGTTTGTACAACCACAGGGGCTTTGTTATCATCGGATCCCCCTTGTAATGTTATCGCCAAAGAGGGGTTACTCGAGAGTGTAATTCTGATTCGAGTTAGTCAGCGATCTCCGTTGCCAAAGGTTATTAAAAGAGAGGACGAATATTCACTCGCGAGTTTCTGCCTGGCCAAAAATGCTCTGGTTAAAGGTCCAGGGAGTTGGGCTGGCGGAGACTGTTACCCTGCTCAAGTTCATTGTCGAAGCTGGTGCAAGATAGTCTCCGGTCTCAACGTTCTGTATGGCCCAGCTAGATCCCAACTTTCGGGTGTACCACTACGCGCAAGTTAAATCAACTTGAAGGTGAATAGGAAAGAATACTGATAAACCTGCTGGTTTTTTCCACCTTTCCACTCATAACTAAAAACTTTGAAGTTCGTCAATACTCGACCATCTATGGAAAAGATTTGACGACTTACCTTTAGTATGGTCATACTTATCTACGACTATGACCTGTCTAGTAGCACTTTCACTCCAGATGACCCATATGTTTCCGTCTTTAATCATGTTGGCGAGAGGGGTAATGAGAGCTGTACTTGACAGAGTCAGACAGAGTCAATGAGTCACTTCTTTTCGAGTAACGGGGATTTATATACTGCTTGGGCTCGACAAATTAGTCTATAAATGATCTGCCGTAGCGGCAAGAAACTTCCCCGACTATCACGCTGAGGGTAAACTATACTATTTTGACCACCGAGAAATACCCTCTTGACGAGCACCATATCCAAACAATTGTGTTATATCTCAAGTCAGTCTAATCTTGATCTGTAATTGACCCGGTGGACACATAAATAGCCTGCCTTCATGGGAATCGGTGTACCTTCAAATCCGCGATCCCATGATGGGCTTAATGACTATCGTGCACAGCTTCGATGCCTCTATTCGTCGAATTGTGCTCCCAAGCCGACACTGAAATACTCCCATACTGTACCATTTTCAGCGAGTGGTTGACAGTTGGCAGTGTATCATATAGAGCCGTAAGACCCTACCAATAGGCAATCGGAGAAATGCCCGTTCGAGTGCCTGCGAGTGGACATATTTGACGGAGTGAACTTGCATTTCCCATGTCACGGGCGAGAATCCACAAATCTCTCATACAAGATACAAGTATCCCTCCAGGACATCAAACTCGTCTCAACATCGATAAGCCCAGGTGTAAGGGCCTTCAAGAACAAGCAAGCGGGAAATGAAACACCACAGATGGCCTACAAATTGCAAGCGATTAATGCTTATCTAGAATTTAGATGCGCCTACGTTAGTGCACGTCGTCTCTGAATAACGTCAAGAGCTGTTAGTATCCTTCTCTTCCACCTAGAGGAAAAGGCGCGTGAAAATTCATAATATTAAACAAGGATGAAAGGCGAAAACGTACGTCGTGGGGCAGCATTCAATTAGTCACTCCATCCAATCGAGAATCAAGCGTTATCTGGTTAGAGCGTAGGCTGGCGACTAACTCTTTCAACTCGCTTACTTGCTCTTCTAGCTTTACAATCCTCTGCAGTTGCTCATCGCGCTCCCGTACCGCGCTGTCGACCTTCATTTGCTCGTCGGCCACATTTGTCGGCTGCACCCGCTCATGATTGCTTGGCAACAATTGTTGTACGGGAAACAATGTCATTGAACTAGGATTAGCATCATTCGAATCAAAATCCTTTTCAGGATGAACGACCTGAACAGAGGAGAATGATATGTCATCGGGATGACTCGTAGAGCCATCCTGAATAATCTGAGCATCACTGCCCTGCGAAGTTTTGAAGGCGTTCAAGGCTGTAACATCCTCTGTCGACACGTGGGACGCTTTACTAACGGATATGATTGGAGGGAAGTTGAAGAGGGCGTCGAAAAGCGTGTGCTGTTCGCGCATGTTTGTCAACCCCGATACCGAGGACGAAGGTGGTTCAAGCCCACTGGCAGGTGGTGCAGATTGAATTTTCGTGTTGGGTACGCCGGTTGATGAAGTGATATTGTGTACAGAGCATATGTCACTGAAGAGGACTTCCGAGAGGGTGGGTCTCTTGTACATACCATTCGCCCATGGTAGTGGTTCGAGTGCAGGTTGACCCTTCGTATCGATGTTGGTTCTTGAGGTCGTCTGCGATGACTGGCTTGGGGACACTGTCCCCGGAAAGTTGAATACTGTATCCGACCCTGAACCTGGCCAACCCCTTAGTTGGCCATTTGCACTGTAGAGCAAGATTTAAATGAAATTCTTTATTTTTTTGTATCCATACATAGAAATAAACTATATGAACGTGTATTGCAATTTATAGAGGAAATTTTTACAAGGAATAGGCATAGATCCCTGAAATACCAGGTAAATTTGCCGAACATGCCGTGATTTCTAAGCAATCTCACGGATGCCCCGCACTAATTCCTTTATCTTTAAAGTTCTCGTGAACGCAAATGCTTCAAACTTGTTGCAATTATATGTCAGATAGCATAGCATCATAAATAGAGATTTTTGAGGTGATCCTAGGCGCTGAAAAGATGGCAGTGATGGATAAACCTCATGCACAGTGATTTGATCTGTAAGGTAGGTGATGCATTCAACCTTACCCTATGTAGCAATGATAGTATATTACTGGGAAAAATGCATGAATGTTGGAGCACATAGCCCATGCTATTAGGGAACATCTGTCCTGTATTTTTAGCTATTTTATTTGCGGCAGAATTCTCTGATGACCAAAAATGGGTAGAATTCAATGAGACTAATGTCGGAAAGACAAGATTAATTTTGGTCAATCTCTGGATGTCCTGAGGGTCACATATTGGTGAAGCAGGGTTATTTGTACACTACAGAACAAATTTCAAAGCAGCAGGTCTCATATTAATTTTTCTGAGTCCCAACTTTGAGCTATAAATTATGACATCATTAATTAGGCAATTAAAATCTAATCTAGCAATACGAAATCACAATCTCCGCAATCAGGGCAAGGGTAAAATCAATTTTTCACGGGTGGCCAGCTTGTGGGTATAGCACAATTTTGGGACCTCTGGCAAAAAAATTCACTGAATGGTCAATATGGTATTAAAAATCTGAAATTACAATGAGAGCTACTAAAGATGTATTTACAGCGAATAATCACAAAAATCTACAACATAACCATTTTAAAGGGTTCAAAATTCGTCCACAAGTTGAAATGGCCAGGTTCAGGGTCGCATACAGTATGGCTTGAAAAATGCGGGTCCTTCCTCCATATCAACGATGAACGTCGATGATCGTGGTTGGTGGTTAACTAGTCAACGTACCACCGACGGTTCACATTTAAACATTGAACTTGAGGTAAATTTGGGAAGTCCCCAAAGTTCCGCTGTGATGATTGGATGATGCCGTGATGGCTTCGGCGATGTTGGGGGTTTTTATAGCGACCGAAAAGGAAGGAGCCCCAAAGAAACGTCAAAAATTGCTTTTGCAAGTCATCCAACACCGTCGTTCAGCTTTTTGTAGGTGTCCTTGGCGTTGTCTGCGACAGGGTGCTCACGATATTTTCTGCGAAGGCAAACGTGGTTAGTGTCGATCATGGACGCGCTTTTCTTGCCATTGGCAAACGCCGTCGGTGCCAGTGTGGACCAAATCAAGGTGAGCATAGTCTTCATGACGATGTCGACAAATCTGACGCCCCACATTACAATGCTAGCTCATTTCATGTCTACTCGTTGCCTACCCACTTGCGAGTCTCTTCGTCCGGATTCCGAGTTCCCAACCGGCGCTCAGGCATCTGTTCAGCATCTTCGTCGCCGTTCTCTTCTTCTTCCCGGTGCTCCAGATATACTCTGCGTTCTTCCAGCTGTTGGGCAGTATCTTGGCCACGTACTTTGTGGCCAAGTATGACAAGAGCTCGAGAATGCCATGGGTTGTGTTTGTGTACGTAATTCTGTGCGCTGGCAAAGTATTACGACTGACATTTGTGCAGCATCGTTATGGGCCATTTGACAGTCAAGTGGGTGTAATTGTGTGCTATTATCGGCTGAGAACTGACAGTGTTGTTCAGTCATGTCATTCGTGCCGTCTACGGATTCAGCTATGAGACTATGGAAGTCACCGGCCCTCAAATGGTTCTCACTATGAAGTTAACCACCTTTGCCTGGAACGTATACGATGGACGCCGTAAAGAGGAGGAACTGGACAAGTGGCAGCTGTCGAAGCGCATTACCCAATACCCGTCTCTCCTCGAGTTCCTTGGATACTCGTAAGTCGAACCCTCAGTGAAATCATAAATTAAAACTCACGGCCAATAGATTCTACTTCCCAGGAATTCTCGTCGGACCCTACCTCGACTACCCTGAATACATGGAGCTCATAAACGAGACCATGTTCCAACACGCCCACGTCAAAGCCACGCTGAAGGAAGGCCGCAGACTCCCGCCCGGCCGCAAACGTGCTGCGTACACCAAAATGTTCATGGGCCTCGTCTATCTCGGCGCGTTCGTCCTTCTCGGACCGAAATACAATTTCTCTATCGCTCTGAAGCCTGGATTCACGAAGATGCCTTTGTGGAAGCGGTATGTTGCGTCTCCTTAAATCGATTTCAAGTTGATTGACGGCTTTTTCAGTATTGCTCTCTTCCAATTGGGTGGCCCCATCGAACGCGCCAAATACTACGCCATCTGGACATTGACGGAGGGTGCTAGCGTGCTCACCGGTCTCGGCTTCACCGACTTTGGCGTGCACGGCAAGCCGAACTGGGACGGCGCTGCGAACGTCAAAGTGTGGACAATCGAGTTCCCGAGCAACTTCAAGGTGCTGCTGGACGCGTGGAACATGAAAACGAACGTCTGGCTGAGGGAGTGCGTGTACAAGCGGGTCACGCCCAAGGGCAAGAAGCCAGGCAATTTGAGCAGCATGATCACGTTCTTTACGAGCGCTTTCTGGGTATGCGATTGTTTCTTCATTGGAATTTTTGGCGTTAATTAGTTTTTTTTGGTAGCACGGTATTGCGAGTGGATACTATCTCACATTCCTCATGGGCGGGTTCATCACCGCTGCCGCACGTCAAGCCCGTGCCAACTTCCGTCCTCTCCTCGTCCCTCCCACCACCACCAACAGCCCACCTCCACCACCGACTCTCATCAAGCGCCTCTACGATATATCCTCGATCACGCTCTCCGCCATGATCCTCAACTACTCTGCATCGCCGTTCATCATCCTCTCCGGGCGTGACTCGATCACGACATGGAAGGCGCTCGGGTGGTACGGGCACATCGTCATCATGGGCAGCTTGGTGTTCTTCTATGCCGGGGGCACCGCGTTCTTCAGGGGTTGCAGAAGAAGAGGGTGTGTTGCCCCCGCCAAGGGGTGGCGCGAAGAAGCCGGCTGAGAATGGAAATGGGTCTGCAAGCGGCTCGGGCACGCCTGTCTCGGAGAAGAACTTCGTGTTGCCTCCTTCGGTGGACAGATTCGTCCCATCTCAGTGATGGAAGAGACGGGGCGGTGAGACGAAAAAGTATGATGTCGACCCTCGCGCCAGCTGTAAGCTGTGCTAAGGATACTCATGTGCTATGTGCGCTTTTGGTGCTGTTCCTTCGAATTGTGTCGACTGTATGCGCCTTATACCCTCTGACAAGGGTTTTTTGGGATCGATAGTAATTTAGACAGACAGAGTCTGGTATTTAGAACCTTCAGTGCTTTGCCGTTGCGTTATCATTAATTATAATCACATCTTTCTACCCTGAAGATTCGATTTTGGAATGTGTGGTTGTTCAAACCTTGAGCGCGCTAGAAGGACTTGCAGATGAATAACCTGACTTCGAAAATATTAGTCTTAAGCAAACAAAGTGTTTTATCAATCTGAGCGTATTGTCGAGTCTTTGAAACTCATAAAACATGATGAAAGAGGACCAGTCTTAAGGGGCCTGGCACGGCCAGATACCGACAGGGTTAATCCCTTGCAGGTCATCTTTATCTATGCTTGACATCCACGCCCTGCGAAGATCGTCGTTGGTTTGAAGCGCGAGATCATAGGCCTGCCATCTTTACCCAGCCTTCGTTTTCAAAAAGCCAATGCCCTTGTCTATGTCTTCTCAAATGTCCTCCATCGTCAGTTGACATCTTCTTTCGCCTGGATACTATCCTGTTCAGAAATGGCTCCGGGCCCATTGCGCATCACCACGCCAGGCCCAGCGATAGCCTCCCATTCCACCGCAGCCCGTACCAGGCGCTCTTTGGTTTAAGGTAACCACCGTGCCAATAGGATTGGGCAGCCGCACGCAGTTGCTGCACCATGGTGAACTTGTCACCAAACGAGAGCGCGGACGCCCAGACAATGTCGATGGCGGTCTCTTGATACGATGCATGGTACACGTTGAGCAAGTAGGCCTGCTCCTTAAAAAACGCGACATCTTCCTGGGCGGGTGCGGCCTCTGCATCCTCGATGAAATGTGGAATGAGGCAGAGCGGAAGCACCGCAGTGTGCTGGCAGTCAATGATCGTGGAGATTTCAACGGTGCCACGGCGTTCTAGAGCTTTACGAGACAAAAATGTTGCCCTGGTTAAAGTCGCGTAGATATAGGTGGGCCGAGGAGGCGTTCATCAATCGGGATGAAATGCTTCGCAACGCTGTCGCACATGCCGAGCAGACGGGTGGGATCCTGCGGCATCTGGAGGTGCAATTAAAAGGATGCTCCCAAGGAGCGACGAACTTACGGGTAGGGGGATTGGTATAATTAGTGATCCATTCACACTCGCAGTTGGTGATGGACTTGAGATAGGATGGCACATGTGACGTCGGGTCCTAGAAGACGCCAAATTAGATTAAATGGTTGCGCCAGAGCAAATGGACGCACATGGTCCACGGTTAAGGTCTAAGTCGATAGGAGAGCCAGTGTTCCCTCTTCCCAAATTCTGTCTGCAGCATGCTGGGACCAAGGACAAACTCGTCGTCTTTTTAAGCATCCACGAAGACGACTCGCGCGAGCCGTTTGGGAACATCCTAGCGACGGTGCAAGGAACCGTATCCGCCATGATGATATACTCGGCCCCAACGGCTGTGACTGATGCTCGCGACGACCAGGAGAGGACACCCGGAACCTAGGTGAGTCCCAGGCAGTTGCGCAAAAACTGCATCGTTGCGACTTCGTGAGGTGCAGTGGCCGGAGAGCGAAGTTGGGATCGGAGCAACAACCCCCGCCCATTGGCAAGCTGCACCTGAAATACCTTGTTACATCTTCCTTCAGCGAGTTGGCGAATAACGTCAACACCGTCTGCTCCGGCGTTTTCCATTGCAGCGCACTTCAGAGCATCGATGGTTCGATACCGCAGTCTTTACTGGTGTTGTTCGTCGTGTATCGTATCCATCGTCCCGACATATACCGGAAGTCTTCGTGCAACGCCCTGGTACTCAAAAATCGCAGCCGTCACAGACCAGTAGATGGGGGAAACAAGATGAGCAGAGAACATTTGAGACCTAAGGCAAACTTCAATACCATTATCAAGCTTGCCGCTGTGCCAATGCCAGCGTTGTGTAAGTCGTGTACACTCGTAGGTTGGTGTAGGGATCCGGTATTTCTCACATCCAACCGGGCATTTCCTTTCGGACTGTATTTTTTGTTGACCACCAATGATGGTTTGCGATACGAAGAGTCAGTGATTCAGCCCAACTATGACCCTGGACCCTAGGCAAAAGGTATCCACAAGTGACTCACAACAATTTGTCTCCTAACAATTATGAACGGCTGCAACTCTCATCGGCTCGGTACATGGAAGATATGAAACCGACAAGGAAAGTTGCAACGGCGTTTACCAGGACAGATAAAGTCCAATCTTGGCTTTTGCACGCCATTTTGAATAGCCATTGGGAAGCAAAGCGGCAGATACAAAATTTTACATTCCTTCTAGTTGTCATTTGATGAGTAACTGATGTGATACCGAACAACTTAACTCCCTGCTTCACAGAGCCAAATTTGTTCGACAAATGCCTATCACTTGCGAGTTAAATTGAACCACTCTAACACAATAATTCTTTCCTGCTCATAGATCAAGCTCAAACACTCAGCGCTCAAGTTCAAATTGGAAATTTTTGGAAGTATTTTCTACCTTACACGGCCCTGTAGAAACTGGTAGGTCTTCAACATTTCTACGTTCTCTAATTTTTCTGGTACAGCCTTTCGACTATTTGCGGAATATACCGTGTACACCATCTGTTGGAGTATGTTCTTCTGGTGCGAAGGTGACTATTCTTAGTAACGTGCCTGCCTTATTGGAAGTTCATAGTTCGGTCAATCAGAAGGCACAACAATGTAAGCCCAGTTGGCAGATCCTAGTATGCGTATTTGAGGATGATGTACGAGCTGAGAAGTGCCACATCCTCCCCAGTGGTTCTTAAATAAAGCTTGGTTGACCGTTCTGCAGATCGTTATTCGGACACAAACATGATTATCTTCTCAATGTTTCTCTACGCCGCATCTCAAACTACGATCTATGCTACCCCCATTGCTTCTGTTCCGCTGCCCAATTCAACCGACATTCGAGACTTGTCGTCCGTGTCAGTTGCTGATGATGCGCCCTGCAATTGTCCACAACTTCGTTCGACCTGGGATATTCTATGGAGCTGTTTGGCGACAATCTTTGCCTGTACATGGGTTTCCGTCCATCCAAACTCACCAGGTCCAAAGGCCGGAAAGTTCCGTATTATTCTAACTCGTTTGGAGCTTATGATATGGGCCATGTTGATTCCAGAAATGATTATTTTCTGGGCGTTTAGGCAGTGGCTAGGTGCACGTCAATTGGCGGCAAGATTCAAAGGTGTGTTCTAGTCCTCTCAGGAAAGGTTTAAATAAATAAATAAATCGTGGAATATGTGCTCTGGCAGAATTCGGATGGTCGAACGTTCATGGTCATTTCCTGCAAATGGGTGGATTCATGTTAGTGGATGGAGATAGAGACATGGGAGTTGTAGAACCTCGCGCTTTCCAACGTTTACTCGAAAAAGGAGTGATACGATTCCCGCGCGTGTCTGAAGACGAGATTAACGCACTCAGTAAAGGTGATGGCTTCTCGAAGTTGATTGTTGTTGGCCAAACGTCGTGGTTCATTGCGCAATGTATCTCACGTGCCGTACAAGGACTGGTGATCACTGAGCTGGAGCTCGTCACCGTCGCATTCGCGTTCCTTAACGCGTTAATGTACTTCTTATGGTGGAACAAGCCTTTGGATTCAAGCTTCATAGTCCGGGTGCCCATTTGCAGTGATCTGATCCCCATTGTTTTTCCACCTTTGGATGCACATGATGATGATTACACTACCATAAACTCCCTCTACTCCCCGCGATTCACTATGCAATGTGAGATCTACAACGTTGTTTTACTTTATTTTCTTAACACTCACACCTTTTTAGCATCGGTCTATTCCCAAAACTACGCCCCACGGAGATCAGATGGATCGACTGATATGCATGAAGCGGAGCCCTCACTGGATGGCTTAAATTTGGACTCTATATCGCAAGATAGGACTCCGATGGTAAGCTCTGTCCCATAGTATTGTCTATTCTCGTACCGACACTGACTGCATGTAGCTTCGCATGACAGCACGGAGCAATGTCAGAGAGTGGACTCCCATAACTCGGTAGACGTCCATCATTCAGACACTGAACACTCTAGTATGGTGCCTTGTGAGTGTGAGCTTCTTTCTATTGAGCCGGGAACCGGACTATCCAGTAGTCCAAATCACCCGTCTTCGACTCATGGTATGGTATACTGTTTTCTGGTTCACCGTAATGTTTATAACATCCCAGACATTTCAGCTTCAATGGTTCATCAAAACCATGTCTTAAAGATATCAGATGCATCGGCTGATAAGGGTACAGCTGATTTTTCACTGGATGACTTAGATCCACACTCTACATCGCAAAGACAGGAGCTCCAATAGTAAGGTCTTTCCATAAATTCGACAGTATCGACTCTGACCCTATTTAGTTTTAGAGGACAGCCTTACCGAGCAATGTACGAGAGAGGACTCGCATCACTCGGTAGACAATCACGATTCCGAAACTGGACGCTCCAGTATGATAGGCTACGAACCGTCTATCGATCAGGGACACGGAAGTTGCAGTAGTCCAAATCACGCGTCTCCTGGTATGTTAAATAGTTTTCAAGTGTCGAGCTACTAGGCATTTATAGTATTCTATTTACAGCAGCTGTGGCGAATCAACCTGTGGTACACACTCGCAAAAGCCACACTATCTTCAGATTTTTATGTACTCCGTGGTATCTTCTATATGGTATCGCCGGATGCATCGTGGAACGAATAGGTCATATGCAATCGCACAGCTGGGCCTATTCACATATCAGTTTAAAGGGCGTCCACACATTCTACGCCTTCGCGTCAGCGAATATGCGCGCTACAGAAATAGCAACAAAGCTGTTCCAAAGCGCGACGATAGCATGCATTGGGGCAGTATTTGGGGCTATTCATTGTGCTGGATGGAACTTCGTATTTCCATCACGCACAGAGATGCTCATTTGGCGTGTCAGCAGTGCCTTCATTTTCGCTTACCCTTCCATTATGGGTCTCACTATACTCATGCCAATAAGGTGGTTTAAGGCGTATTTCAAGCCTCCACCTGGTTCTGTTCAAAGCGGCAAAGAGGAGCTGAAGAGGCTGCAGGCCATAATTAGCGTCTTAAAAAATTGTATAAATGTCTTCCAATTTACTTGTTAGCGAGGATGGTGCTATTGATAGAGGCCTTTATAGCACTTAGAGATCTTCCGAAGGGTGCCTTCGTGCAGGTGGAATGGACACGTTTCTTGCCTCACATTTAACGACGAATAATTAGTATTGCTTTTCATTTACGATGTGTAGACATGGAAACTAGTATCCTTTTTGTAAGAGAAATTAAGTTCCGCTCTGAATCTGACTACTTAATCCTAAATCTTGGTTTTTGCTGCAGTGTCGCCATTCTCAGATACCCGGGCTCCCTCGGCGTCTGTCGTAAGTAAGTGACTTTATGAGCCTCCAAAGAGTCACTCCGACCTAATTATCGTTCTTATCCAACCCTATACTCAATTTTTATTGAGGCTGGATCATTTGAGAATAACTACTTCAGTAGCTGTCTTGGAGGAACCATGAAAGTATCCAACTTTAAGCGGCGTTGTTTTGCAGACCGAAGAACGCGCATGGTAGGTGATGCCGGCAGGGGATCGATAGTTGTACAAAATGGCTGTTCCAACTGCAAGGGGAAGTCTCGATATAGAATCATACAAAAATATATACGATACTCCGATGCAGATAACATTTTGTCAGCGACAAACGAGAAGAAGTGGCTGAACATGATGATATAGAAACGACTAACTAAACTTGATTCCAATGTTCGAAACTATAAGTCACGGGCAAAACTAAAGTACGGTGTTCCCTGGCTTAACATATGATGCCCCATGCGTGAGGGTACCGTGCGTTTACATATTTACTATAATAAAATAATCGCCTTGTCTTCAAGACTAACAGAATCGAAATAGGTGATTCTCCCAGATCTTGCTTGCATCCAACTTGCAACTTTTTCACGAGTTGTTTCGTCATGTAACGAGAAAACTGTGATACCGATAGAGAGTCCCTTCTCCCTAAGCTTCATTATTCGAGACCACGTTTCTATGCTGAGTAAAGAGGACGCGTAGACGCCGACTTCCTCGGTTCGTATACAATGTCTACTTTTACGAGTGGACGTCTGTAAGGATCATCGATATTATTTCCTGTGCCTGTGGTCGGATCGTCCACGACTCCAAATAGGCCTGGAATGAGATCCCAGATCTTGTCGAAGTCTTCGAACTTCCTCGGGTGGTATGCGAAGTATTCAAGCTCAGGAAGAAACGTGTCGCCTCGAGCTCTAGCAGCAGTCGGTATTGAGGCCTGAGATTCGTCGAACCAAGGGATCCTTTGGGTGGTGTGGATGATGCGTTTGAAAAGAGTTTCCCCGGTGTAATCCCTGTGAGAGAAGTAGGTCGGCACTAAAATAAGACGACGCAAGCTAGGCACTGTCTTCAGCATAGGGATAAGAAGATCGTTGTTGAAAGGTGCTATGAAAGTAAGATCCACCAGGGGACAAGCCGAGCGTTCCAAGAGCGCTACAAAATCGTTGGAAATCGGAAATCCGTACTGCACCTCGATGTAAAGTGTGTCCAGGAGCGGGAAGCTGAGGAGGTTTTCGGGAAAAAGGTGGTTGAGGATATCTGTGCGAACGTCTTCAATACGAAGATGACGAAGATTTTGGTGAATGATGGGGGTGAACCAGGCATTTTCATCGTTATAAGTGGTGCAATCCACATCTTCGAGTTCGTAGCGCTCCAATCGCGGAGCTTGAAGTAGGATGTCAAAAGCATCCAACATAGAAATGCGCTGCACGCCAACGCGAGTGAGATTGCTCCACGACGCGTCGATTGACTCGAATTGGACAGCGGTGATGCTGAGGTAGGTCGGAGCAGGCTTCGCTTCGCCATCTGCTGTCCTAGCGAGCGCAATGTAGTCGTTGTAGTAAGGTTTCGGACTGGTGTTGATGATGCAAATTGACCGTAGATTTGCAGGACGCCCAGTGAACTTGTCCAAGAGAACGGCAGGCACCCTGAGATCGAGGTCCGCCCACCGCTCAGAAGAAGCGTTAAGAACTTCGCTGAATCGCGTAAACTCAGCCATTGTTGGTTCGGAGGTCCACACCGACTCGGGACGGTGAGGAAGGTGAGGAATGTAGATTTGGATGTTTAGAGGTAGATGTCGCGTTCTTTCCAGCCATTCTTTTGCGATAATGGTGGTGGTGGCCAGATTTTGGGGCCAACGACGAGATTCACAAGGGTCCACATTTGAGGTGTCGTCCAAACGATTTCGCGCCACCATTTACAGACCGCGCCAAGAGCGAATAACGTCTGGTTGTTGAATTTCGAGTAGCCTTCTTGATCGTCGTCAGTCATGCCCTCCGGTATGAAAGGAAGACAGAGCTTGAAGATAGTCGACGCGACTTCCACAGACATCTTGGCCATTGGATCAGAAAGCTCATTTAACCTCGTCAACCTCATGATTTCCTGCCGACTCCGATTTCGGTTGCAACTTTGTACCGGGGGTTTTGGCGAAGAGATGGCGGAATTGGTTTGGATATTGATACACAGGATGATGTCTTTTCCAGACTTGAGCAGCTCCGAGAGCATTTTGAGTCTTGAATAGTGATTAGCGGTTGGCTACAAATAGATGGTAAAAAGATAATAAGACAAGAAAAACGGTGAACACACCTCGACGAGCAATAGTGCTGGTAGATGTGAGATGTCGATGTTGTGGTTGCGATTATGTTTATAGTTGGCGTTTGTTTGAAGTTAAAATTGAAAGCAACTCGAATGGCACTGACTTGGGGTCGACAACTGGGATTTATAAATACCGAAAATATCCTCACGTGCAATTTGACTATCAAGAAATCTACAGACTTCTACAGACCGTGTGTAACATCTAACACAAAGATGAACGAGGGAAATGTACGTGTGCAGGAAAAGGGACGTACCAAAGTGACAGTGTTTCCAGTCAATGGTTCGTTCAGGCCGGACATTCAAAGAAATCCCATCGTGCTTGTACTTGACGCCAAAAGTGAACTAATAAACGAAGACCATGAAACAAATGGGTTCGTAAGAAAGGTCGTACCATGACGGAAAGCAAAGCAGTTCTCGAAGCCAATGTCTCTTATGAAGTTCTCCACCGTCGAGTCTAATTATCCTAGAGCCCCAAAAAGCATCAAGCATTCTGCCACTTACGGACCGGAGCAGACGTTAATATCAGATGGCGGAAACCAGATGTAAGACGTAGAGCCCAGAGAGCGCGAGTTATATTCAAGCAAGCTCGAAAGTATTAAAGAAATTCCCCCCGAGACAAGTAGCTTTGAAGAAACACCCGAGAAAGGTCAAGGCCCAAATTTCCTTGGAACAGTTTTGTCAGAAGACCGAGCCAGATACGCACAGATGATGGAAGACTGGACGGAGGGACTAGCCAAAACGGAGAGACGACGGACGGATCCTTAGTTATACGCGTTGCGATAAAAGAAACATCGACACACATCCAATGGTACAAGTCGCGATAGGTTTTGGTCCGAAATTCCGCCAGAGCAAGACCGACCGAGAACCAAGACATTGATGAATATTTCATGTCATACTTGGGGAAAAAGTTTGCATATGTGATAACAAATGTTGAGTGGCGACGACACATAATGCATAATAATTCGACATCGGCCCGCACCAATCCCACGTAAAAACCCAACCCAAGAGCTCGCCAAAACTGTTGTGACCCCCGGTCGAGTACTTCCTCTGCAAATCGTAAATTTTGAATTGAGGATGCAAGGTTTTAGACCTTGAAACCTCTCGACTTTCGGCGACCACGACCTTGCTCGAACTTGCGGCCCTTCGATATTGTGTAGGGCTTCTTGTTCTTGTGGGGACCTGCGACCACCATGATAAACAATATGATAAACGGAGAATTTGAATAAAAGACTCACCCATGCCGAAGTGCTTGTAAGCTTCACGAGCGGTCTTGACACCTCTCAGGAGGACGGTGTTGGAACCAGTGGGGGCACGGAGAGCAAGCTGATCGAGAGTGAGGGCCTCACCACCAGCAGCAATGATGCGCTCTTTGGCGGCCTGGGTGAATCGCAGGGCTGCAATGGTAAGTTTTGGGACGGTGGTCAAACGAATGTCATCGGTGACAGTTCCAACTTGGACGATGATCTTGGAGGCAACATCGGGGGTATTGGCTGTCTCTTTGGCGATACGAGAGAGGGAAAGGGGGCGCGGTTGTTCTTCGAGAGGAAGAGGCGGTGGAGGATGACCTGGATTTGACAAACACACGAATATGAATATGGGGTAGTCTATAGCTCCAATTTTCCGGCTCAAAGTACCTTGTTGAAATTGGCGTCTGTGCGACGGGCAAGGAAGCGGTACAGCTATTCCAAAACCAAGTTCAGATTCAAATTTTCGCTGAAAACCGCAGGATCAAGGTCACCTTCACGAGGAGAAGCAGGTAGGGATCCTCGGACTTGGGTGCGGTGCGGTTGCCCTTCTTGACGTGGTGGTGGGTGATGTCAATACCCTAGAAATGCATGTCAGCGCTGTTCTCGACATCGGCAGCGACGACGAGCTCACCATCTTGGTGGTTGCCGGAATATGGTGTTTGGGCTTGTTGTGTACGAAGACAGAGGCTTGATCAACTGTACAGGTGAACAATTGAGTTCAATCTCCGACTGAAAGCACTTTAGGCTTGTCTTCCGGAATTCCACAGCACATTCTTGGGAAAACATGAACAATTTGTGGATGGATTCTTCGGAAGCTCTATTGACATCTACGGCCTTATATTCAGCTCTGTACACATGTAAATAAATAGATATCTTCGGCGCCATTGTGGAGTGCACAGAATCTGCGGCCTTGTAAGCTGAAATTTGGACCAAATAGGGCACAACAGCTTCTCTTATTGAACCATCATGGTGAGTCTGAGTCAGCACAAGGCCCGTGCTCGTCGTTCTCAACGTTCTGCTCGTTTTCTAGTACAACGACCCCGCTGCACCCGCTGTTGACCCTTATTCCGACGCGTACAACGCTCCTCCGGCTCCAGCGCCCGCTGAACGCGACCCTTTGCCGCCACGTGGCAGATCTCGTTCTAGGAGTCCAGTAAGGAGCGCCGCCAACGGTAATGGCACCAACGGCGACTCTGGACGCTTCAGGAGCCCACCCCAGTACCGTAGCAGAAGGTCCCCTCCTCCTAGGCGGGCCCATGCTCCTCTTGTTAGTCCTTTTCAACATTTCCATTCATGGAGTATCCGTACTAACAAGTCCAAGCAGCAGCCAAATCCCTCTAGCGTGCTGGGAGTCTTCGGACTCAGCATTCGTACCCAAGAGCGCGACCTTGAAGATGAGTTTAGCAGATTCGGCCGAGTTGAGAAAGTCACCATCGTCTATGACCAAAGGGTGAGTTTGGAGCCATTGAGTCATGCTGTGCAGGCCACGATGCTAAACATGTGTTCGTTAGTCTGACCGTTCCCGTGGTTTCGGCTTCATTCGCATGTCTACTGTGGAAGAGGCTACCAAATGCATCGAAACCTTGAATGGAATCGTAAGTTCTTAATGCATGCGACTACCTACATGAGTTGAAGTCTAACCTATGCATCAGGAACTTAACGGTCGTCGCATTCGCGTCGACTATTCCGTTACGGACCGACCACATGCTTCTACACCAGGAGAATATATGGGACACCGTCGTTCTGGCCGGGAAGGTCGTGATCGCGACAGGGACCGTGATAGAGATCATCGCGACCGTGACCATCGCCGCGACCGCGATCGTGACTTCCGCGACCGGGACCGGGATAGGGACCGGGATAACTACGGACGTGACAAGGATTGGCGCGACCGTCGTAGCCCACCTCCGTCCAAAAGTGGACGCTACTCTCCTGAATACAGGCGTCGTCGAAGCTATTCCAGGAGCCCTCCTCCCCGAGGCAGCAGCCCTCCACGCGCATCTAACGGTGGTGGAAGGGACTACGATGCACCTATTTCTAACGCGTCTGCTCCTGCCCCTCCCTCGGAGTCTAACGGAACCCGCTGGTAAACGAGGCAACTAACTCAAGCCGACTCCAGCCGATGCAAGTCTATATCGGTTTGACTGGTACGGATATGTGTCGCATGTTGTCTCTCCCTCCATGTTCTCTTTTTCTTTTTTTTTCTTTCTTTTTCTTTCTTGCTTTCTATTCCATTTGCATTGTGCTTTCATCTGACTGCATTTTTTATTGCGCCTTTCTCCTTGTCGTGGAAGTTGCCGTCGCCTTTGGTCGTCAGGTCGTGTCTCGGTCTCGTTTAAGGGAACAGAAGACAGAAGAAAGGACATTCAAAAGTTTAATACACTTATAATTCGGGCAAGAAAAGAAATTAAAGAAGCGTCTGGCGCTCTGCAAAACCCAAAAAAGAACATTCCTTCCTTTGCCTTCTCTCGTCGTCTACAACTCTTCCCCAAGTTATCAAGTTTGCTCCACTCCCATCGTCACTAGTAATATGTTTGCAAGTACAAGATTATATCTGCTGCGTCTACCATTGTTCAAAACGCAAGACTGTAAAGAAAAATAGCGTCATCCCCTGGTCTGTCTTTTGGTTGATGTTGGGTTGTCATTCATTTCTTACTCAGCCGTTGTTCAGGGATGTCGGTGGACACTGGGCAGTGGAGGAGGAGTGGTTAGGACCTTCGGAGGTGAGGCGAGAGCAGTGGTGACCTTGTTGGTTGCCATCCCACGAGCCCCTTCCCCACAGGCCAGAATGAAAAGAAAATAAACCATCCGATCGCATTCAAGTTACCTGAAAAGAACTTATTAAACATGGGGGCCTGGAAGTTTCAGTTCAGGGAGGAGGCCTTATCCGACCCACCAATCAGGGCTCGGGTTCTTGGCCCATTCTGGGAGGTGTTAGGCGCCCACAACGCAAGTAGCCGAGATTCTTTCTCGATTTTGACATTTTTCTCCCGTTGCTTTGTGGGCACATGCTGATGCAATCTTTGGGATTCAGGGTCCGAAGTGTTAGGCGGCCTTCCTTGCGTGTTTCTTGACGGGCTCCCTTTGCCTTGGTGATCTTCCTTGTTCTTTCCATCCAGTGAATCGGTTTTTCTGATTGTTCGTCGTCGACAGATCGCTTGGGGCCCACCTTTCACCCTCTCTATCAGACTTTTGGTGTGGATCGAGCCCGCATGGAATATCAATGTTCAGGCTGGGGTTATGCATGTACATCGTGCCAGTGGGTGTGCATGTATGCCTGCGCCTATTCTTATGCAGGCCTTCTGCCTCAATCTCCCGTCGTGTGCCAGATACCTTCGGGATTCGGATAGGCGTTCACGATGTCTTATGTTCCCTTTGGACTGGCCATGCCCAATCTCATTGTTGTTTTATTGTATTCAATGCTTCTATGCTTTGCACCGCAATTACAGTGCTGTCCATCAATATCACCCTTGTCCTCGCACTTGGCTTTCATACTATGCTTATTCATCGAGTTCCTCGGTGGTATCTCCGGCCGCTTTTTCTGTCTCGATTACTGTATCCGACATCATCTTCGCATGGGTGGAGTGGGATGTTGTTGCTTTTTGTCGGTGACTGCTTGCCTTGGTATTTTTATTTTTCCTGTGCGGATAATCGATGGCGTATGCTACCGTCATGCTGTGCGTGTGCGTGTGCGTGCAGCCCATCGATAGCATCTCGATATTGATGGACGCTTGATTGCATTTTTATCCTTGTTCATGGTTGCGCTGTATGTACGTACTGCTGTTGTTATAGTTGTTATGACATCTCAATACATAGTTCAGTGATATTCCTGTCTTGCAATGAGTGGTCTGAGGTCGAAGTCGTTGCGCGCTTCTTACTCCGCGTGTGCCATAACGCATCTACTGTGCGTCTATCGCGTGACGTTTGGATGTAATGAAGAATATTTGAACCAATTTATGTCAGAATTCATCGAGCCCGTTTGGCTATAGCTATGCTTCATGATTCCATCCTCTGGAACCCGGCAAAATGAATAGACCCTTTAACCTTGTCATCGCGCATAAAATGCACACTTTCATCACGCGTTCACTTCCACGCTTGCGCTGAACGCGACAGGGTGTTCTTCCATGAGATATGAGGGTGTGGGCTCTGTTTCCCAATTTCAAGCATTATTTATGGATATCCAATGTAGGTTTGGCAACTTCAAGTGACTCGAAAGCTAACTTTTGGTCTTGACACTTTTGGCGGAATTTCGGCAATTGGCCAGCCGAAGAATGACATTGTATTGATTGAAAGGCAGGCAGATCAGGACTGACCAGGGCTCTCTAGAATTCTCGTCGCTGTTTCTGCTATCAACCCCCATCGACCCATTTCTGATATCACTCTTCAACCGGAAATCATGGAAGAAATGTCCTTGGCACCTGTTACCCCGGTATCTCTTGTCTTCAAGAGATAATTGATCCAATCATTGGCGAGGTGAAGCTCATCTTCATCAACCCTCAATGTGGAGTATTTAACTAGCTTTCTCATTTCTGCTACAATATTTGAGTCGGTAGATATCGAAATTTACATGCAATGCAGCACATCTCAGAATATAAATACAGCCCTGCTCTCAAGCGATAGATGGGAGATCGACGAGGCGCTAAACACCGGAATTTTCGTTGATTTAACGACATTTACATGCAATGAGGCCATTTCTTCATGGTTATGTTCCATCGAAGTCTGTAGGCAGATTCTCCGAAGCTTCGAAAAACGGATAGACCCCACATTGCTTCTACCTCGCACGGTTTTCCTCTCCTTCAGTCAAACTAGATTTCTACTTAATGTTCATGTCTGGTCCACATGAGATGTGTAACTAGTTCTTGAACAACAAGAACCAACCTTACTTCACTTTGTACTTCAAGCGCGTGTCGCGTCGCATTATAATCTAGTTAATTTCAGCCCGGTGATCGCTGGGTGGTCTACTCAAAGTCCATCATTAAGTAAAAGAGTCGGTCCCACACCATCGCTGTAGTATCATTGAACTCCAGAGTCAGTACAAGTAGTAACTCCGCTCTCGAAGTTCTCAGGCATTTGATAGCCGAGGAATAACCCAACCAGACGACAGTAGGACTCTTGACTTTTTACAATTCTCATCTACTCTAACTGCTTCGACAGCGCTAAGCCGTTGGCAGTGAACTCCAAATATTGCCAGAAGAGATGGTATTGATACCTTCCCCTCCAGAGCACCTCTCGCTGCCGCAAGAGATAATCGACCAAATCGTTGACGACGTGGCAGGTCCATGCTACGAAAGCGGCGACGCTACGTCGCTCAGAACCTTAAGAGCTTGTTCGCTAGTTTCTAAATCATTCAACATTCGGGCGCGGCGGCATATCTTTTCCCAAATAGAGCTCACAGTAGACGAATCTATTCAAAGACGCTCTAGAAAGCTGCTCAAGATCCTAGGACACCATTCCCTTGTCGACTCAACCATTCGGAATATTCACACATTCAGCTTGTTGTTCGACACCCTTCCGTTGCGGAGCCATACATTCTCCGCATTATGGGCCTTGGTGGAGCCTTTACAATTGCGCAGCAACGTATAGCACGCAGTTTGAATCGGAATAACAGCTTACACGACATCCTCAAAGTCTTGAGCCATGCCCCCATTGTTCACTTCAATTTCGGAGCTCGCAAAATTCTTTCAAGGTCTTGGGACTCTCAGGACAGACTTTGCATTATGAACACTTGCCTTCAAATAGTCACGAATCCCTCGCTGAGAACACTGCGCTTCAGCCATCAAATCTTCCTTCCCCAGACATTTATCAAGAACGCCTGTTATTCTAATAGCCTACAGGAATTGGTTCTATGCAGAATAATAGATTTTTCTCCAGACGACACAGAGGCTAATGCTGATGAATTGCGGTGCCCTGTCCCGAAGTTGGAAAAATTGGAATTACTCTGTGTGCCGTACACGGCCCTCCTCAATATATTATGCAGCCTAACTTCGATTAGCACTTTCCCCAAGTTCTCTCATCTCCGAACTCTCGCGGTCACCATTGCCAATACTCGTTCCGAAATGGAGTCATTATGGAAAATAATGCAAGGTGTATCGCCTTTCTTGGAAACCCTCGATGTGCAACATACTGGATGGACAGGTAAATACGTCCATTTGGAACCATGCTTACAGTACACTAAACCCACATTATCGAGGAACAGATATTCCTTGGCCAAATTCCATTTGTCTGAGCCGTTTTACAGCATTGCGGCATCTACATTATACCGGAAGCTCACCAACAGCAACGTTAAATGTGGAATGTTTGACTAAGCTTCTCATTTCTGCAACCATTCCAATGTTGTTGGAGTCTCTGGATGTCGACCTTTACACTCCCTGGCAGCCGTTGTCAAGACATGGATACGTCCCTTCTCCCGGTTCGATGGACAAGGATCGACCATGCGCTGAACACCGGAATTTTTGCCCACTTGGTGGCCGTTACCTTCAACGTAAGGCCGTTCCTCCGTGGTTATACTGCACCCAAGCATACAGACAGCTTTGAAGCTCCAAAGTGGATAGACCCCATGCCATTTCTACCTTGCACGGCTTCATCCCCTTCAGTCAAACTAGATTGCAGCCTGATGCCGATGTCTGGTCCGCATGAAATGAATAATCAACTTTTTAGAATGTATACGAGACAAGCTCACTACTGAGAAATAAATACTTCCCTTTCATGGCCGAGCTCCGTGCGTCTAAGCCGTCTTAAAGCATCACGACATCTACATTTTTCTTCACGCACATCTCTGATGACCCTAAATGTAGGGCAATTGACTATACTTCTCATCTCTGCCACTATTCGAATGATATAGGAGTCGATAGATATTAACCTTCACATCGAATCAAGCATCCTCAAGTAATAGAGGCAATCCTGCTCCTAAACAATAAATGGGAAGAGATCGATGAGGCGCTAAACATCGGAATGTTTGTCAATTTAACGCCCGTTACATGCAATGTGAGGTCGTATCTCGATGATTGTACCCTATCAAAGTCTGCACAATATTCCTCTGAAGCTCCCATGAAACGGATAGACCCCACATTACTTCTCCCGTGCACAGCTTTCCCTCCTTCAGGCAAACTAGAGTTCCACTCGATGTCCATGTCAGATTTACATGAGATGTTTACTTAGTTTTTATTCAATATGAAACAAGCTTGTATTTTCGTTAAATCTGACGCCGAACTGCTAACGAAAGGTGATCCGTACTGGACAGGCAGTGGCCAGTGATCGACATTTGACGTAAGAAGTTGATAAGAAAACCGTGAAATAAATGACTTCTGTATATTATTCCACTTTTTGCCTGTTTTTTCGTATGTTAGTCCATTTTAGACTTATTTTCATATGTTGGGCAGATACCAATTTTTTATACAAGTTCGTTTCTATCCATATACGTTTGCTTGACGTTTGCACATACTACAAAAGGATTTCAGAATATCTCACACAAGTAGAATTTACCTGTGTAGGTAACTCAGATACTGCCATGTAGTAAGTGGAATTCGAAGTATGTAAGCTTCTGTAGGATACAGGTGGGATATGTAAGTGGTGTATGCAAGTGGAGGCGGCAGTTGAACGGCAGAAACCGAGCGGAGCTCAAAAAAGGCCGAGTCAGAAACGGCACAAACGAGCCTACAGTGTTTTGCTTGTGCTATAATATTGAGTGTGAATGATACCAAGTAAATAATACTTCGATTTGTCCGACTAAGTTTTAACTAATAACCAAGTTGGATTGAACTTAGACTCAGAGAGATGATCAGGTAACGGCACGTGGTCACTTGTCCTCATTGCTCAACGTCAACGTTCAACCCTCTTCCTCTCTGGCATCTGCAAGAGACGGAGGCTCTCATCTACTTCAGTCCTTACTTCTGTGCATAGTATACAGTCCAGACGCCAATGGCCGACTGGAAACGTTGGAAGAAGAAGTCCTCGACACCTCTCACTGCTCTACCGCTCCCACAAGAGATAATCGATCAAATCATCGACGAAGTGGCAGGCCAGTGCTACCAGGAAGGCAATGTTAATTCGTTCGAGCCTCTAAGAGCTTGCTCGCTGGTTTCCAAATTATTCAGCACTCGCGCGCGCCACCATATCTTTTCTCATATAGACTTCACAATAGACAAATATGGTCGAAGACGCGCTGCCAGGCTACTCAAGATCCTAGGAAACGACTCCACCGATAATTCAACACTTCGAAATATTCATACTCTCAAAATATCGTGCAACGAACCTATGTCAGGGCAATATTTTCGCTCTGTGGGCCTCGGTGAGGTTGTTTCAAGGTCGTGGAAACGCGGTACACGTAATCTGAATCGGAATGACTACATCTACGACTTGCTCAAGATCTTGGGCCGTTCCCCATTGTTCAATTCACTCTCCTAGGGTGGAGGCCTTTCCCCTACCGTACGAAATGGCAAGACAACTGCCTTATGAGTTATCTCCTTCGAATAATCGCGAATCCTTCGCTGAGAATTTTACGCTTCGGCAAACTATATTGGCCCCCAAAAAATTGATCAAGAACGCATTCTACTCTCCAGGTCTGAGGGAGTTGACTCTGTGCGGGATAGTGGAAATAAACCATAATGAGAGTCCAGAGGACGATGAAGAAGAAGTTCCGAACCGCCCCATCGCGAAACTGGAAAGATTGGATTTAATAGGCATGGTACCGTATAGGACCCTCCTCTCCATATTACGCACCTTGACGTCGAATAATGGTGTGGCCCCAGGGACAGCACCGACCTTCCCCGAATTCTCTCATCTTCGAATACTCGTGGTCTCAATTGCTAAACCTGGTTCGGAAATGGATGCATTATGGGAAATAATACTAGGCATTGCGGCCTTCCTGGAAATTCTCGTTATAACGCATGCGGGAACGCGAGGTAATTGTGCTCATCTGAATCCGTCCTCATACTGCTCTAATAGCATATTATTGAGAAATAGATACTCCCTGGCCAAGTTCCGCATGTCTAAGCCGTATTAAGGCATTGCGGTATCTGCAGTATAATGGATACTCGACAACATCAACGTTAAATGTGGAATGTTTGACTAATCTCCTCACCTCTGCAAACAGCCCAATGATGTTAGAGTCGGTGGACGTCAACCTTTACATCCAATGCAGCAGACCTCACGATATTGCATCCCTGGCCCCGAGCGTTGAATGGGAACATATCGATTATGCACTAAACACCGGAATGTTTGGCAACTTAACAGCCATTACCTTCCGTGTGAGGCCTTTCCTCCTCGATAAAACTCTATCGTTTGCCGATGTAGGCCGTTTTTCTGAACCTCCTGAGACTAAGTGGATAGACCCCATGCCACTTTTACCTCGCACTGCCTCGTCCCCGTCAGTCGATCTAGATGTTTACTTGATGTCGATTTTCAATGCGTATAAGACGTTTGGTTATGACTCTTTATGGCAAAGTTAACCAAGGCTTGAAGTTTGTATAAATTACTAGGCTGTAGGGATGATTTCAACGAATCAGATTTTTCGATAGAACAGAATACTGACTTGATTTAAAATACGCGAGTACCTGTGGAGCCTTGGGCGCCGTGTCACTTGATGCTAATAAATCCCTATCAATATTCAACTGTGATACAGCTCGATCTGGTTTAGCGCCTACTACGATTAAAGAAGTGGTTCACATAGGTATTACTTGCTCTGTAAATATTCTGTGCTCTGTGAGTTTAGTCCATAAAAATGTATCGTGAAGTCTGTGGAAGTCCGTAGAAGTCCGTAAGTGTAAGTATTTAGAGCAGGTCTATCATCACCGCGCAAACAACTAGTTCAGGTTTAGCATCGTGCCTTCAACTCAACGAATGGCTAAACTCTTGATGACAACATCCATTCCGTCATCCCTCCAACGCCTCACTTGAGACTCTACGGCGTCCATGACGCCTTTCATGGAAAACATACGGAACGATTTCATCACCGTGGCGGGCAGGGCAGAGAGATCATCAGTTTTCTGATAGATCGCTGTTCTCGAATGGATAAATGCGATGAGTGCGGCGGAGGTGTAAGCCCGTCCATGACATTCGATAGTGCAATGCTCCATTTTGGGCAGGAGTAGTCCATCCCAGGCCGTGGGTTTGGAGACAGCAGAAAATGATGGAGGTATGAAGGTGCATGCGGATAAAAAGTTGTCGGTGATGGGATCCTGACTCGGACCATTTAGTGGGTATTTTAGTGTGAGATGGGTGATGTTGGGCAATTGGTACAAGAGTACCAGGAGATCTTTCTCCGTGAGGGGAAGATAAGCAATGGTGAGTACGCGTAATGTGCTTGCAAATCTTTTAAAGAAAGATAACGCATCGGAAAACTTCGGTCGCACTGATTGCTTCCTCGGAACAGACCAGCCCAGATGCAGCGTTCGCAGTTTCGGTGCATGGAGTGCGTGTAGAAATTGGAAGAGAGAGACCTCCGCGTGGGTAGAGCCCCGTTGGACGTTCAGTATGAGAGTCACCAACGAAGGTAGTGAGACGGCATCGTGCGGTACGTCATAGCGATCCATGGTGCAGTCCAGATTAAAAGTACACTCCGCGAGGCGTTTGGCATGCGACAGCATCTTTAGACAATGATCGACATTTATCAAGGTCTGCTCTAATTGAAGGTTGACGAGTGTAATTCGGCTCCATGGGATATCCTCCAAAGAGAACTTCAAAAACCCTTGTGACCCAAACAAACCGATTGTTCGAATGGAAAGCGACTCCAAGGCTCGGAGATCACGTCGGCGGACACGTTCGAGGATGTAAATATTCGCTGAAGGGACAGTGAATTCGACATGTTTCCAGCGGTGTGCTTCGGCCGTTAACAGGGCCATAATCTGCGCGGATCGGTGACTCTCATTGGCTCGGACGTTGGGTATATGTATCATTCGAATGCTAAGTGGATATGGCTTGGAGCGGTGCAGCCAGCATTTCACGGTGTCCATGAGCTGTACGTCGCCGGATACGACATCTAAACCTGACTCAGGGATCTCTATTCCAAATGATGACCATAGCCGCGGGGTGTTCAAAACGAGTACATTCCACGCGTGGCACACGCAGGTGAGCGATAGAGGCGCTTGACCGGGGTTGAAAGTGGGGATTGGTGGTAGACAATGCAAGAAGATTTCAACCTGCAGTTCGACTGGTAATGTATCGAACGGGGAGCTTTGGCTAAGTATATTCTTTCGGGTCTATCAGTATTATGACTCTGAGAAAGTCATCTGCAAGACGCACTGGCACTGCCTGATCTTCCTTGATCTGCGTTGACGGCTCAATATGCACTGCACGTTTACTAGGGACCTGGACAGAAATTGTTTTGAGCTGTGAGGAGAAAGATCTTTGGAGTATGTGAGGGAGAGGCATGATAGCGTCGCAGACTGAGAACACCAAAGATTCACAGTGACGCAGGAGAGGGACGAAAAGGGGAGGAACGCGTGCAGCCGCGGCCAAAACAAGGCAGGTCATTCTTAAAGCACCGCTGCGACAATAGCATTAATTTGTCGCTTCCGGAACATTCCTGTGTTCAGCAGCGGGCGTAATCTGGGCAGTTCCGCTGTCAATCTAATTTAGGATAGATATATTGTATAAGCTAAAAATAGATTTGCCTCTATGGCCATTCCTTTCTACATTGCCTCGACGTTCACCGTACAGTCAATCCATCCCAGCCTGTCTCCACTCCTTATTCACAGAAAATTCCTTGAAAAAAGCGGCCATGCTATTGTCACAACTGCAAAGGAGTTGTGTACGCGACGCCAAGACTGTCAGAAAGCACGCACTCGCTACCCAAGTGGCTATGAGGCAGACATGGAATTAGACAACGAGGGGATGGATGAGAACTACATTCATTCACCTAAAAAAAACTGGCACATCGATTTGGTGTTCGGTTTTGGCATTTGAGGTTCACTGTGGTACTATAGCTGCTTGACACTAATGGCTCACACATCCATGAGGGTTTCCATGATGAAACCGAGAACGCTGACGCTGCGGGATCGGAATCTGAAGAAAATAATTTAGAATCCTATAATGCTGACTTAGACGAGGGTTTTAATTGCATTATACCGCAGGTTGAACACGTCCAATTTGCTCAGTCATTTATTGATGAAATTCGTACCGCAACTCTGCACAATGGAAAGCTCGATCCTGATGTTACTGGGCGCCTCAAAAATTCTGACATGGACTTCCTGTCCTCTCGGACCCTGATATCTCTTGATCTATATATGGTCTGCATGCATGCTTCGGAGGCTAAGAAACTCCTTGCTGATACTACTGGGGTTGTCTCTGTCATGGATGACATGTGCGTTCATTCTTGCCATACATTCACAGGCCATTTGCAGCTTTGGACAAATGCAGCGCCTAAAGTTAAAGATGCTGTAAGGCCTTGACGGACTATGCCCATTCATGTCGATCGAAAATCAGCAAATATTAGGACAATGGACCTCCTGTCGATAGAACAAAACTAGACCTAGGTAGGTAAGCATGGAAGTCCCATTCTTACTTATTGACAACAATTGGAGACTGAAGTAGATGTTCTTCCTTTCTCTTCTGAGTCGTTACCGATATTAGCACTCGTAACTCCGAAGTCGAATCGGTGATAAGTTGGTGATAAGTATAATGCAGGAGGTCCTAAAATAACACAAAAGAGCCCATTGTCACACCGACAACAAATGTCAGACGTCCAAGACAAGCACTCACCTCCGACAAGGTTGAACGTCAACGTAAGTGTAGAGCGCGTCAATGATCAGACAGGCAATTGGACGCCGACGGTGTCAATTTGTTCATTTGTTCATGTTGATCCCATGTGCCAATACATTTGGC
>JAJIRX010000764.1:0-13921 GCA_023853785.1 Psilocybe azurescens | reverse complement strand
ACATCCAATGCAGCAGACCTCACGATATTGCATCCCTGGCCCCGAGCGTTGAATGGGAACATATCGATTATGCACTAAACACCGGAATGTTTGGCAACTTAACAGCCATTACCTTCCGTGTGAGGCCTTTCCTCCTCGATAAAACTCTATCGTTTGCCGATGTAGGCCGTTTTTCTGAACCTCCTGAGACTAAGTGGATAGACCCCATGCCACTTTTACCTCGCACTGCCTCGTCCCCGTCAGTCGATCTAGATGTTTACTTGATGTCGATTTTCAATGCGTATAAGACGTTTGGTTATGACTCTTTATGGCAAAGTTAACCAAGGCTTGAAGTTTGTATAAATTACTAGGCTGTAGGGATGATTTCAACGAATCAGATTTTTCGATAGAACAGAATACTGACTTGATTTAAAATACGCGAGTACCTGTGGAGCCTTGGGCGCCGTGTCACTTGATGCTAATAAATCCCTATCAATATTCAACTGTGATACAGCTCGATCTGGTTTAGCGCCTACTACGATTAAAGAAGTGGTTCACATAGGTATTACTTGCTCTGTAAATATTCTGTGCTCTGTGAGTTTAGTCCATAAAAATGTATCGTGAAGTCTGTGGAAGTCCGTAGAAGTCCGTAAGTGTAAGTATTTAGAGCAGGTCTATCATCACCGCGCAAACAACTAGTTCAGGTTTAGCATCGTGCCTTCAACTCAACGAATGGCTAAACTCTTGATGACAACATCCATTCCGTCATCCCTCCAACGCCTCACTTGAGATTCTACGGCGTCCATGACGCCTTTCATGGAAAACATACGGAACGATTTCATCACCGTGGCGGGCAGGGCAGAGAGATCATCAGTTTTCTGATAGATCGCTGTTCTCGAATGGATAAATGCGATGAGTGCGGCGGAGTGTAAGCCCGTCCATGACATTCGATAGTGCAATGCTCCATTTTGGGCAGGAGTAGTCCATCCCAGGCCGTGGGTTTGGAGACAGCAGAAAATGATGGAGGTATGAAGGTGCATGCGGATAAAAAGTTGTCGGTGATGGGATCCTGACTCGGACCATTTAGTGGGTATTTTAGTGTGAGATGGGTGATGTTGGGCAATTGGTACAAGAGTACCAGGAGATCTTTCTCCGTGAGGGGAAGATAAGCAATGGTGAGTACGCGTAATGTGCTTGCAAATCTTTTAAAGAAAGATAACGCATCGGAAAACTTCGGTCGCACTGATTGCTTCCTCGGAACAGACCAGCCCAGATGCAGCGTTCGCAGTTTCGGTGCATGGAGTGCGTGTAGAAATTGGAAGAGAGAGACCTCCGCGTGGGTAGAGCCCCGTTGGACGTTCAGTATGAGAGTCACCAACGAAGGTAGTGAGACGGCATCGTGCGGTACGTCATAGCGATCCATGGTGCAGTCCAGATTAAAAGTACACTCCGCGAGGCGTTTGGCATGCGACAGCATCTTTAGACAATGATCGACATTTATCAAGGTCTGCTCTAATTGAAGGTTGACGAGTGTAATTCGGCTCCATGGGATATCCTCCAAAGAGAACTTCAAAAACCCTTGTGACCCAAACAAACCGATTGTTCGAATGGAAAGCGACTCCAAGGCTCGGAGATCACGTCGGCGGACACGTTCGAGGATGTAAATATTCGCTGAAGGGACAGTGAATTCGACATGTTTCCAGCGGTGTGCTTCGGCCGTTAACAGGGCCATAATCTGCGCGGATCGGTGACTCTCATTGGCTCGGACGTTGGGTATATGTATCATTCGAATGCTAAGTGGATATGGCTTGGAGCGGTGCAGCCAGCATTTCACGGTGTCCATGAGCTGTACGTCGCCGGATACGACATCTAAACCTGACTCAGGGATCTCTATTCCAAATGATGACCATAGCCGCGGGGTGTTCAAAACGAGTACATTCCACGCGTGGCACACGCAGGTGAGCGATAGAGGCGCTTGACCGGGGTTGAAAGTGGGGATTGGTGGTAGACAATGCAAGAAGATTTCAACCTGCAGTTCGACTGGTAATGTATCGAACGGGGAGCTTTGGCTAAGTATATTCTTTCGGGTCTATCAGTATTATGACTCTGAGAAAGTCATCTGCAAGACGCACTGGCACTGCCTGATCTTCCTTGATCTGCGTTGACGGCTCAATATGCACTGCACGTTTACTAGGGACCTGGACAGAAATTGTTTTGAGCTGTGAGGAGAAAGATCTTTGGAGTATGTGAGGGAGAGGCATGATAGCGTCGCAGACTGAGAACACCAAAGATTCACAGTGACGCAGGAGAGGGACGAAAAGGGGGAGGAACGCGTGCAGCCGCGGCCAAAACAAGGCAGGTCATTCTTAAAGCACCGCTGCGACAATAGCATTAATTTGTCGCTTCCGGAACATTCCTGTGTTCAGCAGCGGGCGTAATCTGGGCAGTTCCGCTGTCAATCTAATTTAGGATAGATATATTGTATAAGCTAAAAATAGATTTGCCTCTATGGCCATTCCTTTCTACATTGCCTCGACGTTCACCGTACAGTCAATCCATCCCAGCCTGTCTCCACTCCTTATTCACAGAAAATTCCTTGAAAAAAGCGGCCATGCTATTGTCACAACTGCAAAGGAGTTGTGTACGCGACGCCAAGACTGTCAGAAAGCACGCACTCGCTACCCAAGTGGCTATGAGGCAGACATGGAATTAGACAACGAGGGGATGGATGAGAACTACATTCATTCACCTAAAAAAGCACATCGATTTGGTGTTCGGTTTTGGCATTTGAGGTTCACTGTGGTACTATAGCTGCTTGACACTAATGGCTCACACATCCATGAGGGTTTCCATGATGAAACCGAGAACGCTGACGCTGCGGGATCGGAATCTGAAGAAAATAATTTAGAATCCTATAATGCTGACTTAGACGAGGGTTTTAATTGCATTATACCGCAGGTTGAACACGTCCAATTTGCTCAGTCATTTATTGATGAAATTCGTACCGCAACTCTGCACAATGGAAAGCTCGATCCTGATGTTACTGGGCGCCTCAAAAATTCTGACATGGACTTCCTGTCCTCTCGGACCCTGATATCTCTTGATCTATATATGGTCTGCATGCATGCTTCGGAGGCTAAGAAACTCCTTGCTGATACTACTGGGGTTGTCTCTGTCATGGATGACATGTGCGTTCATTCTTGCCATACATTCACAGGCCCATTTGCAGCTTTGGACAAATGCAGCGCCTAAAGTTAAAGATGCTGTAAGGCCTTGACGGACTATGCCCATTCATGTCGATCGAAAATCAGCAAATATTAGGACAATGGACCTCCTGTCGATAGAACAAAACTAGACCTAGGTAGGTAAGCATGGAAGTCCCATTCTTACTTATTGACAACAATTGGAGACTGAAGTAGATGTTCTTCCTTTCTCTTCTGAGTCGTTACCGATATTAGCACTCGTAACTCCGAAGTCGAATCGGTGATAAGTTGGTGATAAGTATAATGCAGGAGGTCCTAAAATAACACAAAAGAGCCCATTGTCACACCGACAACAAATGTCAGACGTCCAAGACAAGCACTCAGCTCCGACAAGGTTGAACGTCAACGTAAGTGTAGAGCGTGTCAATGATTAGACAGGCAATTGGACGCCGACGGTGTCAATTTGTTCATTTGTTCATGTTGATCCCATGTGGCCAATACATTTAGCGAAAACGGAACTTTAACTCTTCCCTCATTGATCATGATGTTGGGAAACAAATGGGTGCCTCGGCCGATGATGGGGGTCTCGGATGGAAATTTTGCTACAAATTGAACTTGGGTTTTGTATTGGGCTAATATGACCATGATGGGGCCCGGATGGTTTCTCATTGACATTGTATCCGGTTTGGTTGCAGCCATGGGAAATGGTTCTGTGAGTTGTGGCCATGGATTATGATCAATACTGGAATAGATCGATAGCAACAAATACAAGAACTTGGTCGGTGAGGCTACACGTTGTGAATACCAACAAATGCAAATGTGCGCCGAAGGTTAATAGCTACAAGGGAACAGGAGGTAACAGGAGCTCGAGGTGTTGTCTTAGCATGGGTACAACGCAGGCCAAGGTCTGCCCTGATGTGAGTCCCTGAATCCTGCCAGTGGAGATGCGTAGGTATGTAAGCTTAAGGCCCATCCGGGATCCCGGTTACGACCCGGTTTGATCTCGGTTTCCGTGTCACGCGTTGTCAAAATTGTTTTATTCTTGCCTGAACTACCACGTTCGCGAGTCCGCGGCGAGCGACAACGAAGTCTAGAATCGAGCTTTGGTTCTCCATAGATCATTTTCCTTATTTTAATATGTCTCCTTTACCATATGTGACTCCCGACTAACTTGTGTGTGACGACTTTGTGACAATACTGGTGGGAATAATACGTATGCCATCAAAAATCAAATACGATCAAAATACGCCCGTATTTTGGTTGCCGGACAGACCATAAAGAACAAGTCTATTACTCCGTAATAGGACTCGTAATGCATAGCCAAAATGCCGCACCGACGCGATGCATTATGAGAAAGTCTACTGTACATTCCTGATTATCGTGAACGTGATAGGTGGGCCAACTTCGAGACTCTAACTGTTACTCTGACATGACTCTCTTCCATCCAGAAAGCAATCACAAACGCTCAGAGCTCAAGTCAGGATTGTCAAAGAATTTCTGACCTTACACGGCCCTGCAGAACCAGTAGCCTTTCCACCTGCTCGAATGTCACTAGCACTGAACACAGCCTTTCGACTATTTGTGGAACAACGTGTATACCATTGAATTGAATTGATACCATTTGTTAGACTAATTACACAGCTAAAGGACAGCTGGCAGATCCTAGTATGCATATCCGAGGACGAGTTCGAGCCAAGAATAACCACAGCCTCTTTACAAGCTCTCATATAAAGCTTGTATCAGCGTGCTGCAGATGTTATCCGGACACAATCATGATCATCTTCTCGATTTTGCTCTACTACGTGTCTCTATCTACCATCCATGCTAGTCCCATTGCTTCTGTTTCTCTTCCCATTCCAATTGAGGTTCGAGACTTGCCATCCGCGTCGATTGGTGATGATGCGCCCTGCAGTTGCCCACAACTTCGTTCGACCTGGGATATTCTATGGAGCTGTTTGGCAACAATCTTTGCTTGTACATGGGTTTCCGTCCATCCAAACTCGCCAGGTCCACAGGACGGAAGGATGCGTATCATTCTAACTCGTGTAGAGCTCATGATATGGGCTATGTTGACTCCGGAAATGATTATCCTCTGGGCGTTCAGGCAATGGCTAGGTGCACGTGAATTGGCGGGGATATTCAAAGGTGTGTTCTACTCCTCTCAGGAAAGGTTTAAGTAAATAAAAATTTGTGAAATATGTGCTCTGGCAGATTTCAGATGGTCGAATGCTCATGGACATTTCCTGCAAATGGGTGGATTCATGTTGGTAGATGGAGATAAAGACATAGGAGTTTTAAACCCTCGCGCGTTCTACGATTTACTTCAAGAAGGAAAAATACGATTCCCGCGCGTGTCTGAAGACGAGATTAACGCACTCAGCAAAGGCGATGGCTTCTCGAAGTTGATTGTGGTTGGCCAAACGTCGTGGTTCATTGCTCAATGCATCTCACGTGCGGTACAAGGACTGGTGATCACTGAGCTGGAGCTTGTCACCGTCTCATTCGCGTTCCTTAACGCGTTAATGTACTTCTTATGGTGGAACAAGCCTTTAGATTCAAGCTTCATAGTCCGGGTGCCCATATGCAGCGATCTGATCCCCATTTGTCTTCCACATTTGAAGGGGAGATGCTTACACCATAACCATCCTCTTTCGGGCCCATTCACCAGCACCTATTCCAGCCCATTCATCACACAATGTGAGATCTACGACATTGTTTTACTTTATTTTTTTTAATGCTCAGACCTTTTAACATCGGTTCATCCCCAAAACTACACCCCACGGAGATCAGATGCATCGGTTGATATGCATGAAGCGGAGCCTTCACCGGACAGCTTAAATTTGCACTCTATACCACAAGATAGGAGCTCCAATAGTGAGCTCCGTTCTATAGTATTGCCTATTCCTGTACCGACACTGACTCCACGTAGCTTTGCATGACAGCACGGAGCAATGTCAGAGAGAGGATTCCCATAACTCGGTAGACGTCCATCATTCAGACACTGAACACTCCAGTATGGTGCCTTGTGAGTGCGAGCTTCTTTCTACTGAGCCGGAAACCGGAATATCCAGTAGTCTAAATCACCCGTCTTCGACTCATGGTATGGTGTACAATTTTCTGGTCCACCGTAATGTTTATAACGTCCCAGACATTTCAGCTCCAGTGGTTCATCAAAACCATGTCTTAAAGAGATCAGATGCATCAGCTGATAAGGGTACAGCCGATTCTTCACTGGATGACTTAGATCCACACTCTATATCGCAAGACAGGAGCTCCAGTAGTAAGGTGTTTCCATATATTTGACAATTCGCGCATCGACTCTGACCCTATTTAGTTTTTACAGGACAGGGTTACCGAGCAATTGGAGAGAGAGGACTCGCATCACTCGGTAGACAATCACGATTCCGAAACAGGACACTCCAGTATGATAGGCTACGAACCGTCTATCGATCAGGGACACGGAAGATGCAGTAGTCCAAACCAGGCGTCTCCCGGTATGTTAAATAGTTTTCAAGTGTCGAGCTACTAGGCATTTATAGTATCCTACTTTTTACAGCAGCTGTTGGGAATCAACCTGCGGTACACATTCGAAAAAGCCTCACTACCTTCAGATTCTCTCATTTATGTAATCTGTGGTATCTTCCATATCGTATCGCTAGGCGCATCATACTACGGATGGGTCACATGAATCTTGGCGGCGTCCACACATTCTACGCCGTTCGCGTCGCCGTTACGGACGGAAAGAATTCCCGACCTGTTTCTAACCGTGACGATAGCATGCATTGGGGCAGTATTTGGGGCTGTTCATTGTGCTGGATGGAATTTCATATTTCCATCACGTGCAGAGATGCTCATTTGGCGTATCAGCAGTGCCTTCATTTTCGCCTACCCTTCCATCCTTGGCCTTATCGTGCTCATATTAATCGGGTACTTGAAGGCGTTTTCCAGGTCTTCAGGTTATTTTGCTCAAACAACCACAGGGATGGGTATGATAATTGCCATGGTTCGCTACGTCGTACCTAATTTATGGAAATGTCTTCCAATTTACTTGTTAGCAAGGATAATGCTGTTGATAGAAGCCTTTATAGCGCTTAGAGATCTTCCCCAGGGCGCTTTCGTGCAGGTCAAATGGACACGTTTCTTGCCTCACATTTAACGACCAATAATAACATTGTTTTTCATTCATCATTATGTTGTCGGGAAATGGATTCTAGCCGTATTTTTCCGCAATTGTAAGCAAGCCTAAACAACATCATAGGTCAACACCCCTTTCTTGATCCTCTTCCCAAGCTTCTCATTGAACAGCGCGTCGATCTCATTCTCGGGGCGCGATTTACGTTTTCGGCTCTCAGTCGGCATGTCTTCCACGACAGCAGCTGGTTTTTGTTTTGTGGGGCAGCGATCTCAGGCGCTACCGCATTTTGCTTTTCCTGCTGCTTTTCCTGTTGCTCCTGCGCTCTCTTCCTTTTTGACTGGACATTCCTCCAATCTTCGGGCCGGCGCTGGAAGCAAATAGAGATTCAAATTTTGCGAAGAATTTACCGTAGAACGATGCTGCGAGTGCTTGTTCTTGGGATACCAGCGATTTAGCGATCTTTTCCTATACACATACAGAAAACCCCGAGTTAGAGATTCGCAGTCATGGTGGTGAGAGAAGTGAAGTGGGCGGACAGACCTTGAGATACGTGTCGGCGAACGACCAGCACCGGTCCCCACGCGACTGCCTAGCTTGTCGTGCACGAGTACATGGTAATGGCCAATGAAATCCATGACGAACTGCTGTTTCATCTTCGGCGCGACGGTGGGCGATTCGAGCATTCCGTCGAACACCCGCGAGCCTGAGGAGTTGTGCGCGATGTGTATGCGGTCAGAGAGCGACAATGAGAAGATCCTAATCCCATGAAATTAAATTATATTAGATAAATAAATAAAGAAGTAAAGTAGAGGGAGACAGGGGTGATTGGATCGGATTGGATCGGATTTGGGAAAGAAGAAGCCACTGACCTGTCGATCACGAATTGTTTATACGCTCCTGGCAGGCGGAGTATCGACTGCATCAGCACGCGACTTGTGGTGGTGGTGCGAACGCGAATGCGAAGCGCTTTCGTCGTTTTTTGTTTTTTCTGCGAGTACGGTGTGGTAGTCCTGTTGGTGTCGGCTGACGTCAGCGATACAAACCCAAGGAAGAAATTGGGATTGGGGAAGGTGAAAGGAGGAAGGAGGAAGGAGAAGAGATGTGTCGTACGGGTAGAGGAAGAAGTGTCAGAACGCATGGTACGAGCAGGGCCTTTTCTTCTGGGATGGTGATGTTGAATGCAGAGTATACGACCTGTGGATTGTCAGCGTCGGATACAAGGAGGTTAAATGTGCATACTTCTGACAGTGGTCGACTTGATGAACCGAGAACTGCGCCTCTGTCGATGAGTGCGCGCAAACTACCAGTCCTAGACGTCCCTTGATGATTTTTTTTTAAAAAAAAAAAGAACGTCAATAACAGAACCCGAGCCACAAGCCACATTAGAAAGAAAAGAAACTGACGGATTTATTCCACGTATTATCCAGCTCCTCATATACCTCCGCCACCTGGCTTCCCGAAACTCTTTCCAGCGCTTTAGCCATCACGAAATTCGCAACGGGATGCGCAGCCAATCGCGCGAGTTTGCCTTTAAAATAGGTCTTCCATAGCGCCTTGAACGCTTCGTCCGGACACCGCGACACGATCGTTTCGAGCAGATGTGATGAATTGGGATCGCGGAGGAGAGTGCCCAGATAGTCAGACGCTTCTATGTCGGAAGAGAGATTGTTTTCTATGATTGTCACATCATATCACAGTCAGTTCCAAGTTCCAACTGAATAAGAAGGACGTGTAGAAGAAGAGAAAACATACTGCACGCTGTGATAACGCCAATCATCACCCTGTCCATCAGAGAGCCAGGTTCATTGGCCATGTCTTGATCAGCTTCCACTTCCAACAACATCTACGTGGAAGGATGATCAATGATCAATGATCAACACAACATGTCAATTTCGCTGTGCAGGCGAATAGCAAACCCCGAAACATCGCACCTGTAAGCCAGGGCACGCGACTTTGCTGGCCGCCATAGCACGCGTTTCATTGTCATCCAGATGCTCTCTGACAGCCTCGACGAAGCGCCGTGCCATCTGTCGAAACTCGGCGGGCGCGATCCTCATGGTCTCCTACCCTTTCCTTTTCTTTGGCATCAGAGGAGGAAGAGAATACGGACTTCATTTGCCTTTGCTTCGCTTTCCACGCCGCGCTTTTCTTCGACCGCACGGCTGACTGTGAGCTTTCCTCGGATCCGGACAGGTTTGGTGAGAGAAGGAGAAGGCTGCGGATAACGTGGGACGCGAAGGCATCCAATATGAGGGAGTGGAAAGTTGGCAGGAGTTCCTGGTGCGAGTGAGGTAATTAGCTTCAGCAGATTCATGGTAGCAAATAGCAGTATGCGTACCTCGCAGCTGTCCAAAATAAGCTGTTTTAAAGTACGGAGCTCGCCTTCTTCTTGCGATTCTGGTACCGTGGCCATCATTCCTTTCTTCTATTCAGCCGTTTCACCTACCGAATCCACAAAAAAAATATATCAAGTACGCACCTCTCTGGAGATAGTCTCCCTCGCTACTGTGAAAAGCGTTTGGCAAACGTGTGATGCAAATCTATGCCTCAAGAGAACTTCGTATCTGTTGCCAAAGAGTATCCATAGTCAAAATCAAAATGTCAGGAGAATATTGGAGCGGTTGATAACTTGCAAACCAGCCAAAGTATCGAAGAAGACTCTGCGAACGAAATCATCCATGGAATATGACATTCTCTCCAATATCACAGAGCAGTCCGGGTCGGTCGCCAGCTGCTTTTCCTTCCCGCGCATCTCTGACAGTGCAGCGATGAAAAACAGTTTCCTTTCGGCACAAAAGACGGTGCGTTCAATAAACAAAATGACACTTTGAGGAAGAAAGTACCACACACGTTCATTGGGGTCTACATCGCCATCTCCCCTCGGCAGTCTCCTCCTGAGCCTCTTGTCAGTCGCGTATCTGAATATCCACCGTTATGAAATATGCCTTCACGTCTGCGTCGACGTATCCGAATGGTGCTTCAGGATTTATTTCACCAGAGTTGTCTGTGGCGGGGATGATCTATGAGGGCTCTTCGCGCGTTTCTACCTGAGGTTCAGGTTCAGGTTCAGGTTCAGGTTCCTGGTAGAACTGGGATTCATCTTCATTTTGCTTCTTATGTGTTTCTTTCCGCGTTTTCTGTTTTCACGAGGCATAATATAAGAGGGAAAGTGGAAAATCCAAGGGCACTGAACAGAGCACAGAGGAGACCAAGCCGAAATTGCAGAAAGTAGCATTACGTAGCTGTAGATTGAGGTTCTCACGATCACTCTCAAGCCCAATTTGGGTAAAGTAAGCAAGTAATCAAACATCCACATGTTAATAATAGGTTAATACGTGAGCTGAATGGAACGATCAAAAGAATGATCATCAGTGTACTACTAGCACATACAATAGAAAAGATTAATGCAAAGCAAGCGATGCAAATAGGCGGGCGTCGCGTAACGCGTAACTGAAAAAAAACGAAAAGAACAAAAGCACTACACACACACATGCATGTATGTATGCAGCACTTCAGAAGAATTTTCCGAAATCGTACGCTTCTGGCCCCACCGTCCTTTTTGGTGGCAGCAGTCGCTGTGGAGGCCTTGGCTTTTTTAGATGATGTTGATGCGACGTTGGCCGCCTTTTTGGCCGGGGCGGGTGCAGCAGCCGAGGCTTTCGTAGCGGCGGTCGCGGTCTTGCTGCTCTTCAGAGCGGACTTGGCCGCAGGAGCCGGCGCCGATTTCTCCTCTGCGCGTGCAGATTTCGAAGGCTTCTCCGCAGCAGCAGCAACAGCAGTGGATTTGGGCTCAGCTCTTTTGTCTGCCCGTTTCGATGCCCGTGACTGCTTCGCCGTCTGCTTTGACGACAGCGCCGCTGCGAAGGCGACCTTCTTCGCGGGGCGCTCGGGCGCGGGAGCCGCGTCTACGACACGTTTGCGCTTTTGCTTGTTCGACGCTGGTGGAGGCGCGACTTCTTCTTCCTCCTCCTCGTCCTCCTCGTCCTGTTCTTCGTCTCCCGTTCTTCGTCTTCGTCTTCGTCTTCTTCGTCTTCTGCTTCTTCCGCTTCCTCCTCATCCTCCTGATCAACAGCCATACCTTCAGCATCATCCTCTCCTTGCTCATCACCATCGCTCGCCTCATCTTCACTATCCGCCACACCAGCCCAGCCCTCCTCGACAGCGACAGCCCGCGCCTCCACCGCGCCCGGCGAGAGCTTGACGAGTCCGCCTGCCTTTTCGCTTTTCCCTTCCGCGTAGGCAGAAGGGAAAGGATCGCCTCGTCGTGTTTGGTGTAGAGCTGTGTGATGAAGGCGAGGGCTTCATCTGAGGATTCAGAGGGTGGTTGGGCGGAGGAGGACGCAGTGGTGGTGGTGGATGATGGGGCCGGGAAGGTGTGGTGTAGTGCGCGAGCTTTCCGATGCTCCAATCGCGGAGGACTATGCGGGCGGCTCCTGTTAGGTCTAGCTCTCCTTTCTGTGAAGGATTAAGTTGTGGGGAACAAGTCAGCAAAACAGCAAACAGCAAACGAAGGATGCGGATGGGGACGGTGCAACGGGGATGGATGAAAGGATGGAGAAGTGGTGTTCATGAGCTCATAGCCGGTCGTGAGAAACAATGAGATGAAATGGTGCCGTTCTATTTTCATACTTCTTGCACAACGGCGGCGGTCGAAAACAAAAAGAAAAAGAAAAAAAGGAAGTTTAACACACCTTTTTCAAAAGCTGATTGGCACGCGCGACGCCTGACAGGAAGGCCGTTGGGTCGCCTTTAGTGAACGCCGCGAGGCTGTACATCAGCATAAGGTCCTCTGTGTTTGCGCGCGAGACGATGTGGGCGACTAGAGAGAAAGAAAGACGACAGACGAAAAGATGATGAGATGAGCATACGATGAATTTTGTCGATAATGTAAAGAAATAGGAATTGGGAAATAAGAAATAGAAATACGTACTTGGCGGGTTTCGCATCCCTTCAAACGGTCGATTCTTCCCTTATTACGGAGTAGAATATCGCGCGCACGGCTCTGCTCGACGATTGCATCGTCCACGTCCGCGTCGGCGGTGAACGAGAGGCCAGGGGTATCGATGATGGTGATTTTGTGGTCCGCGGTCTCGAGCGTGACTTCTTGGGGGAGGGAGGTGGTGGTAGGGCCGCGCGAGGAGGACTCGAGGGTGTATACGGGCAGTGCGGCGCGCTTGAGGAGGGAGTTGATGAGGGAGCTTTTGCCGACCTGTAGGTATAGTAGGAAGAGGGATGGGTGAGCGATGATGTTTAGTCAAGTTGGGTTGGGTTGGGTTGGAGAAGAGGGAAAGGGGCGCATACATTTGTAACGCCGACGACGGCCACGACGAGCGGTTCGTCGCCCTTTTTGTCTTTTGCCCATTGCGCGAGGCAGGTGAGGAGGAATCAGCGCCGACGGCGTCGTCCACGGGCACTTTTGCTTTGCCTTTGCCCTTCTTCAAGGGCTGCGACAGCACGACAGAGGCGGCGGGGAGGAAGGAGGAGGCGGCGCGGAAAAGCAAGGTCGGTCGTTGAGTCCGCAGGTGTTGCGACCACAAGGTGACAGCTTCCCTAGGACATGTGTCTTTTTCCGTTCGGTTTGCATTAGTAAAGTTACAACACCATTTTTGTTTGTTGCGACTCACCGATTTTGTTGAGGACCAAAAGCACCTTTTGCTCATCTCGGTCGCGAGCTGCTCTACGTGTTTGCTTCTGTACGCGAGAGGGATCCCGTCCATCGACGACTTCGAGGACTACATCTGCTTTCTCCAGCACTGACTTGAGATTGGGCAGGTCGCGGTTGATCAGGACAGGGACTTCTTCTTCCTCTTCTTCGTCCTCCTCCTCGATCTCGGCAGCGGGACGGGGGCGAGGCTTCAGCTCGGTGGTGAGGAACTTGGCGCTGAGGCTAGCGATGCTCTCGGCGCCGATGTTGAGGTCTTTCGACATGGTGGGATCTTCCGAGGGCTCGTCGTCGTCGTTTTCAGCGTTGTTCTTCGTCATCAGATTCCCAAGGCTCTCCTCGGGCGAGGGCCCTTGCCTTGGCGATAGCACGCTGCTTGTCCGCCTTCTTCCTCTCTTTTTCTTCTGCTGCCTAAAAACAATGGGTAAGCTGTCAAGAGATTTCCTGGAGAAGCTTACTAGTCTGCGCTGCTCAGCTACCTCTGCTAGGAGTTGATCCTTGTATGGGAATTCACTCGGAATACCAGGATCTTTTTAGTCTCTATTTACAACACTTTAGTTCTGAGATCAAGTGTCGCCAGAATAAGCTGAAGGACATACTGCTCTTCCATTGTACGCTCTTCTTGGCAGCCTTTGACTTCTTTCTGTTGCTCTCCTTTATCTTTTTGCGAAGTTTTGCACGGTCATTTGTCGACTTTCTATTACTCGTCTCTGAAGGTCATCGTTAACAATTCCACGGATAAACGAGGAAAAGGAACCGGAAGAAAAAAAGGTAAACAATTAACGTTTGTTTAGCCAAGTCCAACAGAAAAAACACACCTTTTCTAATTTTAGGCATAGTGGGTGTCTATATTATCGGTCTAGGATGCTTCGTAAGAGTTCGTAAAGAGGTCGACGTTGATGTCGTCGGTGTCCTCGAAACGAAAGTGAAAAATCCTACGCT
>JAJIRX010000763.1:0-25399 GCA_023853785.1 Psilocybe azurescens | reverse complement strand
CATCACCCTGTCCATCAGAGAGCCAGGTTCATTGGCCATGTCTTGATCAGCTTCCACTTCCACAACATCTATGGAAGGATGATCAATGATCAATGATCAACACAACATGTCAATTTCGCTGTGCAGGCGAATAGCACCCCGAAACATCGCACCTGTAAGCCAGGCGCCGACTTTGCTGGGCCATAGCACGCGTTTTCATTGTCATCCAGATGCTCTCTGACAGCCTCGACGAAGCGCCGTGATGTCGAAACTCGGCGGCGCGCGATCCTCATGTGTCTCCCCACCTCTTCCTGTTTGGCATCAGAAGGAGGAAGAATACGGACTTGTTTCTTTGTGCTTCCGCTTTCCACGCCGCTTTTCTTCGACCGCACGGCTGATTGTGAGCTTTCCTCGGATCGGACAGGTTTGGTGAGAGAAGGAAGAAGGCTGCGGATAACGTGGGACGCGAAGGCATCAATATGAGGGAGTGGAAAGTTGGCGGGAGTTCCTGGTAAAGTGAGGTAATTAGCTTCAGCAGCGATCCGTGGTAGCAAATAGCAGTATGCGTACCTCGCAGATGTCCAAAATAAGCTGTTTTAAAGTACGGAGCTCCGCCTTCTTGCGATTCTGGTACCGTGGCCATCATTCCTCTTTCTGTTCAACGGTTTCACCTACCGAATCCACAAAAATCAAGTACGCACCTCTCTGGAGATAGTCTCCCTCGCTACTGTGAAAAGCGCTTGGCAAACGTGTGATGCAAATCTATGCCTCAACAGAACTTCGTATCTGTTGCAAAGAGTATCCATAGTCAAAATCAAAATGTCAAGAGAATGTTAGGGCGGTTGATAACTTGCAAACCAGCCAAAGTATCGAAGAAGACTCTGCGAACGAAATCATCCATGGAATATGACATTCTCTCCAATATCACAGAGCAGTGGGTCGGTCGCGAGCTGCTTTTCCTTCCCGCGCATCTCTAAAAGTAGAGATGAAAAACAGTCTCCTTTAGGCACAAAAGACGGTGCGTTCAATAAACAAAATGACACTTTGAGGAAGAAAGTACCACACGTTCATTGGGGTCTACGTCGCCATCTCCTTCGGCAGTCTCCTCCTGAGCCTCTTGCCAGTCGCGTATCTGAATATCCACCGTTCTGAAATACGCCTTCACGTCTGCATCGACGTATCCGAACGGTGCTTCAGGGTTTATTTCACCAAAGTTGTCTGTAGCGGGGATGATCTATGAGGGCTCTTCGCGCGTTTCTACCCCTGAGGGTTCAGGTTCCAGGTTCAGGTTCAGGTTCCTGGTAGAACTGTGATTCATCTTCATTTTGCTTCTTATGTGTTTCTTTCCGCGTTTTCTGTTTTCACGAGGCATAATATAAGAGGGAAAGTGGAAAATCCAAGGGCACTGAACAGAGCACAGAGGAGACCAAGCCGAAATTGCAGAAAGTAGCATTACGTAGCTGTAGATTGAGGTTCTCACGATCACTCTCAAGCCCAATTTGGGTAAAGTAAGCAAGTAATCAAACATCCACATGTTAATAATAGGTTAATACGTGAGCTGAATGGAACGATCAAAAGAATGATCATCAGTGTACTACTAGCACATACAATAGAAAAGATTAATGCAAAGCAAGCGATGCAAATAGGCGGGCGTCGCGTAACGCGTAACTGAAAAAAACGAAAAGAACAAAGCACTACACACACACATGCATGTATGTACGTAGCACTTCAGAAGAATTTTCCGAAATCGTACGCTTCTGGCCCGCCGTCCTTTTTGGTGGCAGCAGTCGCTGTGGAGGCCTTGGCTTTTTAGATGATGTTGATGCGACGTTGGCCGCCTTTTTGACCGGGGCGGGTGCAGCAGCCGAGGCTTTTTCCTGGCGGCGTGCCGTGCTCTTGCTGCTCTTCAGAGCGGACTTGGCCGCAGGAGCCGGCGCCGATTTCTCCTCTGCGCGTGCAGATTTCGAAGGCTTCTCCGCAGCAGCAGCAACAGCAGTGGATTTGGGCTCAGCTCTTTTGTCTGCCCGTTTCGATGCCCGTGAGCTGCTTCGCCGTCTGCTTTGACGACAGCGCCGCTGCGAAAGGCGACCTTCTTCGCGGGGCGCTCGGGCGCGGAGCCGCGTCTACGACACGTTTGCGCTTTTGCTTGTTCGACGCTGGTGGAAGCGCGACTTCTTCTTCCTCCTCCTCGTCCTCCTCGTCCTGTTCTTCGTCTCCCCGTTCTTCGTCTTCGTCTTCATCTTCTTCGACTTCTTCTTCTTCCTCCTCATCCTCCTGATCAACAGCCATACCTTCAGCATCATCCTCTCCTTGCTCATCACCATCGCTCTCCTCATCTTCACTATCCGCCACACCAGCTAGCCCTCCTCGACAGCGACGGCCCGCGCCTCCACCGCGCCCGGCGAGAGCTTGACGAGTCCGCCTGCCTTTCGCTTTCCTTCCGCGTAGGCAGAAGGGAAAGGATCGCCTCGTCGTGTTTGGTGTAGAGCTGTGTGATGAAGGCGAGGGCTTCATCTGAGGATTCAGAGGGTGGTTGGGCGGAGGAGGACGCAGTGGTGGTGGTGGATGATGATGGGGCCGGGAAGGTGTGGTGTAGTGCGCGAGCTTTCCGATGCTCCAATCGCGGAGGACTATGCGGGCGGCTCCTGTTAGGTCTAGCTCTCCTTTCTGTGAAGGATTAAGTTGTGGGGAACAAGTCAGCAAAACAGCAAACAGCAAACGAAGGATGCGGATGGGGACGAGTGCAACGGGGATGGATGAAAGGATGGAGAAGTGGAGTTCATGAGCTCATAGCCAGTCGATGAGAAAACGATGAGATGAAATGGTGCCGTTCTATTTTCATACTTCTTGCACAACGGCGGCGGTCGAAAACAAAAGAAAAAAGAAAAAAAAGAAAAAGGAAGTTTAACACACCTTTTTCAAAAGCTGATTGGCACGCGCGACGCCTGACAGGAAGGCCGTTGGGTCGCCTTTAGTGAACGCCGCGAGGCTGTACATCAGCATGAGGTCCTCTGTGTTTGCGCGCGAGACGATGTGGGCGACTAGAGAGAAAGAAAGACGACAGACGAAAAGATGATGAGATGAGCATACGATAATTTTGTCGATAATGTAAAGAAATAGGAATTGGGAAATAAGAAATAGAAAATACGTACTTGGCGGGTTCGCATCCTTCAAACGGTCGATTCTTCCCTTATTACGGAGTAGAATATCGCGCGCACGGCTCTGCTCGACGATTGCATCGTCCACGTCCGCGTCGGCGGTGAACGAGAGGCCAGGGGTATCGATGATGGTGATTTTGTGGTCCGCGGTCTCGAGCGTGACTTCTTGGGGAGGGGAGTGGTGGTAGGGCCGCGCGAGGAGGACTCGAGGGTCGTATACGGGCAGTGCGGCGCGCTTGAGGAGGGAGTTGATGAGGGAGCTTTTGCCGACCTGTAGGTATAGGAGGAAGAGGGTTGAGTGAGCGATGATGTTTAGTCAAGTTGGTTGGGTTGGGTTGGAGAAGAGGGAAAGGGGCGCATACATTTGTAACGCCGACGACGGCCACGACGAGCGGTTCGTCGCCCTTTTTGTCCTTTGCCAATTGCGCGAGGCAGGTGAGGAGGGAATCAGCGCCGACGGCGTCGTCCACGGGCACTTTTGCTTTGCCTTTGCCCTTCTTCAAGGGCTGCGACAGCACGACAGAGGCGGCGGGGAGGAAGGAGGAGGCGGCGCGGAAAAGCAAGGTCGGTTGTTGAGTCCGCAGGTGTTGCGACCACAAGGCGACAGCTTCCCTAGGACATGTGTCTTTTCCGTTCGGTTTGCATTAGTAAAGTTACAACATACATTTTTGTTCGTTGCGACTCACCGATTTTGTTGAGGACCAAAAGCACCTTTTTGCTCATCTCGGTCGCGAGCTGCTCTACGTGTTTGCTTCTGTACGCGAGAGGATCCCGTCCATCGACGACTTCGAGGACTACATCTGCTTTCTCCAGCACTGACTTGAGATTGGGCAGGTCGCGGTTGATCAGGACAGGGACTTCCTCTTCTTCCTCTTCGTCCTCCTCCTCGATCTCGGCAGCGGGACGGGGCGAGGCTTCAGCTCGGTGGTGAGGAACTTGGCGCTGAGGCTAGCGATGCTCTCGGCGCCGATGTTGAGGTCTTTCGACATGGTGGGATCTTCCGAGGGCTCGTCGTCGTCGTTTTCAGCGTTGTCTTCGTCATCAGATTCCCAAGGCTCTCCTCGGGCGAGGGCCCTTGCCTTGGCGATAGCACGCTGCTTGTCCGCCTTCTTCCTCTCTTTTTCTTCTGCTGCCTAAAAACAATGGGTAAGCTGTCAAGAGATTTCCTGGAGAAGCTTACTAGTCTGCGCTGCTCAGCTACCTCTGCTAGGAGTTGATCCTTGTATGGGAATTCACTCGGAATACCAGGATCTTTTTAGTCTCTATTTACAACACTTTAGTTCTGAGATCAAGTGTCGCCAGAATAAACTGAAGGACATACTGCTCTTCCATTGTACGCTCTTCTTGGCGGCCTTTGACTTCTTTCTGTTGCTCTCCTTTATCTTTTTGCGAAGTTTTGCACGGTCATTTGTCGACTTTCTATTACTCGTCTCTGAAGGTCATCGTTAACAATTCCACGGATAAACGAGGGAAAAGGAACCGGAAGAAAAAGGTAAACAATTAACGTTTGTTTAGCCAAGTCCAACAAGAAAAACACACCTTTTCTAATTTTAGGCATAGTGGGTGTCTATATTATCGGTCTAGGATGCTTCGTAAGAGTTCGTAAAGAGGTCGACGTTGATGTCGTCGGTGTCCTCGAAACGAAAGTGAAAAAATCCTGCGCTTACTTACCAAATTGGGCTCGAGATTGACCGTGAGAATCTCAATCTACAGCCACGTGATGCTACTTTTGCAATTTCGGTTTGGGTTCCTCTGTGCTCTGTTCAGTGCCTTTGGATTTTCCACTTTCTCTCTGAGTTTATGCCTCGTGAAAACAGAAAGCGCGGAAAGAAACATAAGAAGCAAAATGAAGATGAATCACAGTTCTACCAGGAACCTGAACCTGAACCTCAGGTAGAAACGCGCGAAGAGCCCTCATGGATCGTCCCCTCCAAAGACAACTTTGGTGAAATAAACCCTGAAGCACCGTTCGGATACGTCGACGCAGACGTGAAGGCGTATTTTAGAACGGTGGATATTCAGATACGCGATTGGCAAGAGGCTCAGGAGGAGACTGCCGGGAGATGGCGATGTAGACCCCAATGAACGTATGTGGTACTTTCTTCCCCGAGATGTCATTGAACGCATCGTCTTTTTATGCAGAAAGGAGACTGTTTTTTATTGCTGCATTGTCAGAGATGCGCGGGAAGGAAAAGCAGCTAGCGACCGACCCAGACTGCTCTGTGATATTGGAGAGAATGTCCTATTCCATGGATGACTTCGTTCGCAGGGTCTTCTTCGACACTTTGGCTGGTTCGTAAGTTGTCAACCGCTCTAACATCCCCCCTGACATTTTGATTTTGACTATGGATACTCTTTGGCAACAGATACGAAGTTCTGTTGAGGCATAGATTTGCATCACACGTTTGCCAAACGCTTTTCACAGTAGCGAGGGGAGACTATCGCCAGAGAGGTGCGTACTTTACTTTTTTGTAGATTCTGTGGCTGAAACCATTGAACAGAGCAAAGGAATTATGCCCACGGTACCAGAATCGCAAGAAGAAGGCGAGCTCCGTACTTTAAAACAGCTTATTTTGGACATCTGCGAGGTACACGCACTGCTATATGCTACCATGGATCGCTGAAGCTAATTACCCCACTCGCATCAGGAACTCTTACCAACTTTCCACTCCCTCATAATGGACCCCTTCGCGTCCCACGTTATCCGCAGTCTTCTCCTCCTTCTCTCACCAAACCTGTCCGGATCCGAGGAAAGCTCACAATCAGCCGTGCGGTCGAAGAAAAGCGCGGCGTGGAAAGCAAAGCAGGGACAAATGAAATCCGTATTCTCCTCCTTCTCTGATGCCAAAGGAAAAGGAAAAGGAAGGAGACCATGAGGGCCGCGCCCGCCGAGTTCCGACAGATGGCACGGCGCTTCGTCGAGGCTGTCAGAGAGCATCTGGATGACAATGAAACGCGTGCTATGGCGGCCAGCAAAGTCGCGTGCCCTGGCTTACAGGTGCGGGGTTTCGGGGTTTACTATTCACCTGCACAGCACAACTGACATGTTGTGTTGATCATCCTTCTGCATAGATGTTGTTGGAAGTGGAAGCTGATCAGGACATGGCCAACGAACCTGGCTCTCTGATGGACAGGGTGATGGTTGGCGTTATCACAGCGTGCAGTATGTTATATCTTCTTCTACACGTCCTTTCTTATTCAGTTGGAACTTGGAACTGACCGTGATATGATTTGACAACCATAGAAAACAATCTCTCTTCGGACATAGAAGAGTCTGACTATCTGGGTACTCTCCTCCGCGATCCCAATTCATCACATCTGCTCGAAACGATCGTGTCGCGGTGTCCGGACGAAGCGTTCAACGCACTATGGAAGACCTATTTTAAAGGCAAACTCGCGCGATTGGCGGCGCATCCCGTTGCGAACTTCGTGATGGCAAAGGCACTGGAGAGAGTTTCGGGAAGCCAGGTGGCGGAGGTATATGAGGAGCTGGATAATACGTGGAATAAATTAATCCGTTGGTTTTTCTTTTATACGGCCTGGCGTCCTTTATATGCTGTTATTGACGGTTTCTGTTGTCAAGGGACGTCTAGGACTGGTGTATTGCGCGCACTCATCGACAGAGTCGCAGTTCTCGGTTCATCAAGTCGACCACTATCAGAAGTATGTTCACATTTAACCTCCTCGTCTTCGACGCTGACAATCCACAGGTCGTATACTCCGCATTCAACATCACCACTCCAGAAGAAAAAGCCCTGCTCGTGCCATGCGTTCTGACACTTCTTCCTCTACCCGTACGATATTCCTCCTCCTTCCTTCTTCGTTCCTCAATCCCTTCCTCAGGTCGTATTACTGACGCCAGCATAATAGGACTATCACACTGCACTCGCAGAAAAACGAAAACCGACGAAAGCGCTTCGCATTCGCATTCGCATTCGCACCACCACAAGTCGCGTGCTGTGCAGGACCCGCTGGAGCCCAAAAATCCAGGGAAGCGTGCTGATGCAGTCGATGCTCCGCCTGCCAGAAGCGTATAACCAATTCGTGATCGACGGGTCAGTGGCTTCTTTCTTCTAAACCCAATCCGATCCGATCCAATCACCCTTGTCTCCCTCTCTTTTACTGCCTTATTTATTTATCTAATCTAATCTAACCTAATTTTCTGAGAATAGGATCTTCTCATTGTCACTCTCAGAGCGCATACACATCGCGCACAACTCCTCAGGCTCGCGGGTGTTCGACGGCCTGCTCGAATCGCCCACCGTCGCGCCGAAGATGAAAAGGCAGTTCGTCATGGATTTCATTAGCCATTATCATGTACTCGTGGACGACAAGCTAGGTAGTCGCGTGGGGGACCGGTGCTGGTCGTTCGCCGACACGTATCTCAAGGTCTGTCCGCCCACCTCACTTCTCTCACCACCATGACTGCGGATCTCTAACTGAGGGTTTTTTGTGTGTGCATAGGAAAAGATCGCTAAATCGCTGGTATCGCAAGAACAAGCGCTCGCCGCATCGTTCTATGGCAAATTCTTCGCGCGGAATTTGAATCTTTATCTGCTGCAGCGGCGGCCGGAAGATTGGAGAAATCTCCAGTCAGAAAGGAAGAAAGCGCAGGAGCTACAGGAAAAGCAGCAGGAAAAGCAAAACGCAGCATCGCCTGAGGTCGCTGCGCCACAAAAACAAAAACCGGCTGTTGTCGTCGAAGGCATGCCTACTGAGAGCCGAAAACGCAAATCGCGCCCGGAGAACGAGATCGACGCGCTGTTTAATGAGAAGCTTGGGAAGAGGATCAAGAAAGGGGCGTTAGCCTCTAATGTTGCTGCTGCTGCTCAAGTACCCGAGGTCCCTTCGGCTGTTTCGCCAAAGAAGAAGAAAAAGAGAAGAAACAGGTGGCAGAGAAGGAGGGTGAAGAAGATGAAGATAGGGAGCTTCAGCAGGTTCTTGGTGCTATTCGGTTTGCGCCGGCGAATGATAAGAAGCATAAAAAAAAGGCATTGAGGGTCCTAGTCGACCTAGTCTCGTGTTGATGGGGGTCCTAACGAATGTCTATCTAGTTGGGCAATATAAATTCTTATTTTAACTGAGAGCGCCTTGGTTTGGTAAGGTATTTATTTTATAGGCACAGGTGAAATATTTAGTGCGCCGTGCGCGTTAAGTCCAATGATGCATCTCAGGGAGAGGGAGGGATCAGGTACTATGCTTGCTTTCAAAGACTGTTACTAGATTAGCGAGTAAAGCTAGGCTTGCTTACAATTGCGTAAAAGTAGGGCTAGAATCCATTTTCCGACAACATAATGGTGAATAAAAAAACAATGTTATTATTGGTCGTTAAATGTGAGGCAAGAAACGTGTCCATTGGACCTGCACGAAAGCGCCCTGGGAAGATCTCTAAGCGCTATAAAGGCTTCTATCAACAGCATTATCCTTGCTAACAAGTAAATTGGAAGAAATTTCCATAAACTAGGTATGACGTAGTGAACTATGGCAAGCGTCACACTTACCCCTTTGTTGTTTTGAATAGAACCTGACGCGGACGACCTGCAAAACGCCTTATAGCACCCGATTAATATGAGCACGATAAGGCCAACGATGACAGGGTAGGCGAAAATGAAAGCACTGCTGATACGCCAAATGAGCATCTCTGCGCGTGATGGAAATATGAAATTCCATCCAGCACAATGAATAGCCCCAAATACTGCCCCAATGCATGCTATCGCCACGATTCGAATCAGTTTGGGACTTATTCTTGTATCCTGTAACGACGACGGGAAGGCGTAGAACGTGTGGACGCCGCCATGATGCATGTGAGCTATCCGTTGTATGATGCGCCTACCGATACCATATGGAAGATACCACAGATTACATAAATGAGAGAATTTGAAGGTAGTGCGACTTTTCGAATGTGTACCCCAGGTTGATTCCCAACAGCTGCTGTAAAAGTAGAATACTATAAAATGCCTGGTAGCTCGACACTTGAAAACTATTTAACATACCGGGAGACGCATCATTTGGACTACTGCATCTTCCGTGTCCCAGATCGATAGACGGTTCGTAGCCTATCATACTGGGGCATCCTGTTTCGGAATCGTGATTGTCTATCGAGTGATGCGAGTCCTCTCTCTCAATTTGCTCGGTAGGGCTGTCCTCTAAAACTAAATGAGGTCAGAGTCGATGAGCGAATTGTCAAATTTATGGAAACACCTTACTATTGGAACTCCTGTCTTGCGGTGTAGAGTGCGGATCTAAGTCATCCAGTGAAAAATCGGCTGTACTCTTATCAGCCGATGCATCTGATTTCTGTGAGAAATGGTTTTGATGAACCACTGAAGCTGAAATATCTGGGATGTTATAAACATTACGGGGACCAGAAAACTATATACCATACCATGAGTCGAAGGTGCGTGATTTGGACTACTGGATATTCCGGTTGGCGGCTCAATGGAAAGAAGCTCACAAGGCACCCTACTAGAATGTTCAGTGTCTGAATGATGGACGTCTACCGAGTTATCGGAGTCTACTCTCTGACATTGCTCGGTGCTGTCCTGCAAAGCTGCATGGAGTCAGTGTCGGTACGGTAATACGCAAGAACTATGGGACAGGGCTCACCATTGGAACTCTTGTCTTGCGATATAGAGTGCAAATTTAAGCCATCCAGTGAGGGCTCCGCTTCATGCATATCAACCGATGTATCTGATCTCCGAGGGGTGTAGTTTTGGAGATGGACCGATGATAAAATATGTGAGTATTAAGAAAATAAAGTAAAACAACGTTGTAAATCTCACATTGTATGGTGAATGGCAGGGAGTGGAGGAGATTATGGTGAAGTCATCATCATCATCATCATACAAAGGTGAAAGAGCAATGCGGACCAGATCGCTGCAAATGGGCACCCGGACTATGAAGCTTGAATCCAAAGGCTTGTTCCACCATAAGAAGTACATTAACGCGTTAAGGAACGCGAATGCGACGGTGACGAGCTCCAGCTCAGTGATCACCAGTCCTTGTACGGCACGTGAGATGCATTGAGCAATGAACCACGACGTTTGGCCAACCACAATCAACTTCGAGAACGCATCACCTTTGCTGAGTGCGTTAATCTCGTCTTCAGACACGCGCGGGATTCGTATTTTTCCTTCACGAAGTAAATAGTAGAACTGGGAGGGTCTATAACTCCGATGTCTTCATCTCCATCCACTAACATGAATCCCCCCATTTGCAGGAAATGTCCATGAACGTTCGACCATCCGAATTCTGCCAGAGCACATATCCCACAATTTTTTATTATTTAAACCTTTCCTGAGTGGACTAGAACACACTTTTGAGTTTTGCCGCCAAATGACGTGCACCTACCCACTGCCTGAACGCCCAACAGATAATCATTTCCGGAGTCAACATAGTCCATATCATGAGCTCTACACGAGTTAGAATGATACGCATCCTTCCGTCCTGTGGTCGTGGCGAGTTTGGATGGACGGAAACCCATGTACAGGCAACGATTGTCGCCAAACAGCTCCATAGAATGTCCCATGTCGAACGAAGTTGTGTGCAACTGCAGGGCGCGTCATCGGTAATCGATGCGGATGGAAAGTCTCGAACGTCGATTGGAATGGGAAGGGAAATAGAAGCAATGGGGCTAGCATGGATGGTAGATTGAGACGCGTAGTAGAGCAAAATCGAGAAGATGATCATGTTTGCGTCCGGATAACATCTGCACCATGCTGATACAAGCTTTATATGAGAGCTTGTAAAGAGGCGGTGGTTGTTCTTGGCTCGAACTCGTCCTCAGATATGCATAATAGGATCTGCCAAAGCTATCCTTTGGCCGTGTGATTAATTTTAAAAATGGTATCACGTTGTTCCACAAATAGTCGAAAGGCTGTATCCAGTGCTGTGACATGCGAGCAGGTGGAAAGGCTACTGGCTCTGCAAGGCCGTGTAAGGTCAGAAATACTTTGACAATCCTGACTTGTGCTCCGAGCGTTTGTGATTGATTTCTGGAAGGAAGAGAGTCGTGTCAGCGTAACAGTTAGAATCTCGGAGTTGGCCCACCAATTGGTTCACGATAATCAGGAATGTAGTCTGAAGTCATTTCTGAACGATTGAAACCCTGCTACTAAGTCAGTCGGGAGTCACATATGGTAAAGGAGACATAATAAAATAAGGAAAATGATCTGTGGAGAACCAAAGCTCGATTGTACACATTTTGTCGCTCGCCGCAGACTCGCGACCGTGGTGGTTCAAGAAAGAGTAAGCAAATTATCGCTAAATCGTTGATATCCCAAGAACAAGCGCTCGCCGCATCGTTCTGTGGCAAGTTCTTCGCGAGGAATTTGCATCTTCATCTGGTTGAGCACCGGCCGGAAGATTGCAGGAACCTCCAGTTAGAAAGGAAGAAAGCGCAGGAGCAGCAGGAAAAGCGGCAGGAAAAGCGGCAGGAAAAGCAAAACGCAGCACCGCCTGGGGTCGCTGCCCCACAAACACAAAAACCGGCTGCTGTCGTGAAAGACATGCCGACTCAGAGCCGAAAACTTAAATCGCGTCCCGAGAATGAGATCGACGCGCTGTTTAATGAGAAGCTTGGGAAGAGGATCAAGAAAGGGGCGTTGGGCTCTAATGTTGCTGCTGCTGCTCATGTACCCGAGGTCCCTTTGGCTGTTTCGCCGGAGAAGAAAAACAAAGAGAAGAAAAAGGTGGTAGAGAATGGGGGTGAAGATGATGAAGATCATCAGCAAATCTGGGAAATTCTGATTTAGCATTATTGTTTGGACCTAGCAAGAAATAGCAATATATTGCAATACAAGATCATTGTAATATTATAAACCTCAGAGATTAAAATTGTTAAGCTATTATAAGACAATACAAGCAAATATATTATGAGGTCATAATATTGTAACAATCTCATAAACATTTGAATTGCTATATATTGCTATTTCTTGCTAGGTCCAAACAATAATGCTAAATCAGAATTTCCCAGATTTGCTGATGGCCATAGGGAGCTTCAGCAGGTTCTTGGTGCTATTCGGTTTGCACCGGCGAATGATAAGAAGCATAAAAGAGACATTGAGGGTCCTAGTCGACCTAGTCTCGTGTTGACAGGGGTCCTAACGAAGATCTATCTAGTTGGGCAATATAAATTCTTATTTTAACTGAGAGCGCCTCGGTTTGGTTTGGTAAATTTTATGGGCACAGGTGAGATATTTAGTACGCCGTGTGCGTTAAGTCCAAATGGGGCATCCCAGAGAGAGGGAGGCATCAGGTACTGTACGTGGTTTCAAAAACTGCTGCTAGATTATTGATTAAAGTAAGCTAGGCTTGCTTACAATTCGCGGAAAAATAGTGCTAGAATACATTTCCGATAACATAAAGATGAATGAAAAACAATGTTATTATTAGTCGTTAAATGTGAGGCAAGAAAACGTGTCCATTGGACCTGCACGAAAGCGCCCTGGGGAAGATCTCTAAGCGCTATAAAGGCTTCTATCAACAGCATTATCCTTGCTAACAAGTAAAATGGAAGACATTTCCATAAATTAGGTCACGACGTAGCGAACAATGGCATTCGTCATACTTTCCCCTTTGTTCTTTTGAACAGGATGACCTGGAGACCCAAAAATGCCTTAATGCACCCAGTTAATATGAGCACGATGAACTACGTAGTGTGTGATTTGATATATAAATCGAAAACCAAAACACAAACCAGAGAGGAATGGTCTAGACTAGATAAGACGACTCTCTCCCTGTTGAGTTAAAGTGAGGGCTGGCTTTGCCACTAGGTTGTGTAGATGTATGTGGTCTGAGGAGGGCAGGGATGTATGAAGGAGGAGGAATGGATGAGGGGATATAAAATGCCCTTGAGTATTTACTGGGAGGAAGCAACCCGACTTGATTGGGGTAGAACGGTGTGAATGAGGTGTGATGACTGTGGAGGGCCAAATGACTAGATAAATTGTAGGGATTGATATGGGGGCAGGAGTGAGAATGTAGTCTTGATCCTAGTGCGCTTCAAGCAAGTCTGCAGTGTCTGCAAAGCTAGAAGTAAAGTCTGCTGATAGAATAATGACTTGAGCGGCCTGGAGTGATAGATGATGAAGGATTGTGCGATGTTCTTGAACCAAAAATCAAACAGAGCGGTGAGGTGAATGAGGGATGACTAGGGCGATCGAAGGTGATGACCTAAGCAATATTCCTCAGCCAAAAAAAATCAAAGAAACGTGAGAGAAGCCGGATAAAGGGTGTCTGGAGGCGATGGATGAAGATGACAACAAGACCAAAATTGCTGAATAAAATATTCTGGAGCAACTGAAGCGATGGGGAGTTGAGGATCTTGATGTAGAGGAAGAATGAAGGGTCTGGAGGATGGTAGGATCGAAATGAACTGGACAAAAAAACTCTCTGTGATGAGAGAGCGAGAGTGGTTGGATAGGCTGGTCTAGCCTCTGATGAACATCTTGAATAACTGGAGTGATTGTTGAATTTCGTGCTGAATATTGATAGAGATTGATTGAATGCGTGCTTGGAGTGCTGGACTGAGTACTTGATAACTTGAAATCTTTGCTGTGAAGAAAGTTGGGGCTTGTAACTTCCTTGCATTCCAAGCGATACTAATACATGGTTTATATACCAGAGAACATAGAAAAATATTTAAAAGAGATCAAGCGTCCAAACTATACCAATCATTCTGTAGAACAACACCCAGTAGTCCCATCTGTCAACTACATACAATAGATTGAAAGCTGACGGAGTTTAGGAGTGAAAAATAGAAGGATGAGTAAGTAAGTAACATAGGATGAGTAAGAAGTATAAGCAAGATTATGAAAAGCGAAGTGAGATGAGTAAGAAAGAAGCGAAGCTGAATAAGTACAATAAGCAAGAATGACAAAAGGAAGGAAGGATCAATCATATGAAAGTGTCAGTCAATAGAAAAGGAACCAAAATAGTGAACAAGTACCATGCTAATGAATAGAACCAGTCTATTCATGGCACAGCTCAGTCATCCATTACCAAGACTGCTGAGTGAGACAAAGATTTGCTGCATATGTGGAATCCAGTTAAGGACCAAATAGTTGTAGATGATCAAATGCTGATGACGATGGTGATATATGATGCTGTGCAGTGCTGTGCGTACTAGAATGGATAGGAATGATGTCCAAGAATAATCTGTGCATAGCCTTGAGGTTCGAAATAGATAGACGATTGAATCATTGATAGGGAATGTAACTGATCAAATGGTTGAAGTGGAGATTGAAAGTTGGAATGGAGCTTGAAGTGGACTGTGAATGGGCCTTGACGTTGAATATTGAGGGATGTGCTTCAGATAAAAATGCGAAATAATAACCCTGGCTTCTGCATGCAATGGGGAGTCAAGACAGACGCTCTAAGCTTATAGATAAATCTCATATCCAATCAAAATTGGTGTATGACAACGATAAGGCCAACGATGGAAGGGTAGGCAAAAATGAAGGCACTGCTGATACGCCAAATGAGCATCTCTGCGCGTGATGGAAATATGAAATTCCATCCAGCACAATGAATAGCCCCAAATACTGCCCCAATGCATGCTATCGCCACTACTCGAAACATACTTGTTGCTGTTTTATGGTGAATTGGCGCTGAAGGCATAGAATGTGTGGACGCCCTTTGAATGATCACGTGATCCGGAATAGCCATGTTGCATGTAACGTATCCGTGGTAAGATGCGCCTGACGATATCATATAGAAGATACCACGAAGTACATAAAGATCTGAAGATAGTGCGGCTTTTGAGAATGTGTACCGCAGGTCGATCCCCAACAGCTGCTGTAAAAGTAGAATACTATAAATGCCTAGTAGCTCGACACTTGAAAACTACTACATACCGGGAGAGGTACATCTTCTGTGTCCCAGATCGATAGACGGTTCGTAGCCTATCATACTGGAGGCGTCCAGTTTAGGAAGCGATTGTCTACCGATTGATGCGAGTCCTCTCTCTCAAATTGCTCGGTAACGCTGTCCTCTGAAACTAAATAGGGTCAGAGTCGATGCGCGAATTGTTAAATTTATGGAAATACCTTACTATTGGAGCTCCTGTCTTGCGGTGTAGAGTGAGGATCTAAGTCATCCAGTGAAAAATCGGCTGTACCATTATCAGCCGATGCATCTGATTTCTTTGAGACATGGTTTTGATGAATCACTGAAGCTGAAATGTCTCATATGTTATAAACATTACGGGGGACCAGAAAACTATATACCATACCATGAGTCGAAGGTGCGTGATTTGGACTACTGGATATTCCGGTTGGCGGCTCAATGGAAAGAAGCTCACAAGGCACCCTACTAGAATGTTCAGTGTCTGAATGATGGACGTTTACCGAGTTATGGGAGTCCACTCTCTGACATGGCTCCGTGCTGTGCTGCAAAGCTGCATGGAGTCAGTGTCGGTACGGTATCACGCAAGAACTATGGGACAGGGCTCACCATTGGAACTCTTGTCTTGCGATATAGAGTGCAAATTTAAGCCATCCAGTGAGGGCTCCGCTTCATGCATATCAACCGATGTATCTGATCTCCAAGGGGTGTGGTTTTGGGGATGGACCGATGCTAAAAGGTGTGAGTGTTAAGAAAATAAAGTAAAACAACGTTGTAAATCTCACATTGTAAGGTGAATGACGGGGGTTCATACAAAGGTGAAAGAGTAATGGGGACTATATCGCTGCAAATGGGCACCCGGACTATGAAGCTTGAATCCAAAGGCTTGTTCCACCATAAGAAGTACATTAACGCGTTAAGGAACGCTGAATCGCGACGGTGACGAGCTCCAGCTCAGTGATCACCAGCCCTTGTACAGTACCTGAGATGCATTGAGCAATGAACCACGACCTTTGGCCAATGACAATCAACTTCGACAAGCCATCGCCTTTACTGAGTGCGTTAATCTCGTCTTCAGACACCCGCGGGAGTCGTATTTTTCCTTCTCGAAGTAAATTGTGGAACGCGTCGGGGTCTAGAATTTCTCTGTCCACATCTCCATCCACTAACATAAATCCACCCATTTGCAGGAAATGTCCATGAACGTTCGACCATCCGAATTCTGCAAGAGCACATATCCCACAATTTTTATTTATTTAAACCTTTACTGAGAGCACTAGGACACACCTTTATATTCTGCTGCCAATTGACGTGCACCTAGCCACTGCCTGAACGCCCAGCAGATAATCATTTCCGGAGTCAACATAGCCCATATCGTGAGCTCCACACGAGTTAGAATGATACGCATCCTTCCGTCCTGTGGACCTGGCGAGTTTGGATGGACGGAAACCCATGTACAGGCAAAGATTGTTGCCAAACAGCTCCATAGAATGTCCCAGGTCGAACGAAGTTGTGTGCAACTGCAGGGCGCATCATCAGTAATCAATGCGGATGGCAAGTCTCGAACGTCAATTGGAATGGGAAGAGAAACAGAAGCAATGGGGCTAGCATGGATGGTAGATTGAGACGCGTAGTAGAGCAAAATCGATAAGATGATCATGTTTGCGTCCGGATAACATCTGCACCATGCTGATACAAGCTTTATATGAGAGCTTGTAAAGAGGCAGTGGTTGTTCTTCGTTCAAACTTCGTCCTAGGATATCCATACTAGGATCTGCCAGCTATCCTTTGGCTGTGTGAATAGTCTAACAAATGGTATACACGTTGTTCCACAAATAGTCGGAAGGCTGTATCCAGTGCTAGTGACATTCGAGCAGGTGTTTCAGTGCTAGTGACACCGAGCAAGTGGAAAGGCTGTATCCAGTGCTGTGACATTCGAGCAGGTGGAAAGGCTACTGGTTCTGTAAGACCGTGTAAGGTCAGAAATACTTTGACAATCCTACTTGAGCTCTGAGCGTTTGTGGTTGATTTCTGGAAGGAAGAGAGTCGTGTCAGCGTAATAGTTAGAGTCTCGGAATTGGCTCACCAATTGGTTCACGATAATCAGGAATGTAGTCTGAAGTCATTTCTGAACGATTGAAACCCTGCTACTAAGTCAGTCGGGAGTCACATATGGTAAAGGAGACATAATAAAATAAGGAAAATGATCTGTGGAGAACCAAAGCTCGATTGTACACATTTTGTCGCTCGCCGCAGACTCGCGACCGTAGTGGTTCAGAAAAGAGTAAGCAAATTATCGCTAAATCGTTGGTATCCCAAGAACAAGCGCTCGCCGCATCGTTCTGTGGCAAGTTCTTCGCGAGGAATTTGCATCTTCATCTGGTTGAGCACCGGCCGGAAGATTGCAGGAACCTCCAGTTAGAAAGGAAGAAAGTGCAGGAGCAGCCAGCAAAGCGGCAGGAAAAGCGGCAGGAAAAGCAAAACGCAGCACCGCCTGAGTGTCGCTTGCCCACAAAAACAAAACCGGCTGCTGTCGTGAAAGACATGCCAACTGAGAGCCGAAAACTTAAATCGCGTCCCGAGAATGAGATCGACGCACTGTTCAATGAGAAGCTTGGGAAGAATATCACGAAAGGGGGTTTGCTTCTAATGTTGCTGCTGCTGCTCATGTACCGAGGTCCCTTTGGCTGTTTGGCCGGAGAAGAAAAACATTGAAAATAAAAAGGTAGTAGAGAAGATGGGTGAAGAAGATGAAGATAAGTTACTATGCATTCAAAAGGAATTCCTTCACAGGAGGGAAGGGAACGGGAAGCCGAATAAAGAGAGAGAACAAAATATTCGTGGGACACGAATCTTTTGTGGGTGCGGATGGCTTTGGCGGCTGGTCGGAAGGGACCCTGAAGTCGGGTCACGTGAACGACCGAAATAGCGAGAGGCGGCCGAAATGCAGCGATGCGCAACATGAAAGCGAAATGAGAAGATTGTGGGTCGCCAAAGGCCTGAGCGCATGGGAATCCAAGTGGGAAAGCCGAATCGGAATCCAAGTGGCTGTACCAAAGACTGAAAAAAAAGGGAAGAGAGACGGTGGGAGGGAGCAAAAATAAAGAGATTACGGTTTGAGCTTATGAAAAGCGAGAATGAAAATCTCTGAGGGTGAGAAAGAGCCGAGAGGTAGGGAAAACGAGAGGCCCAAAGATTTATGTATTTATGAATATAATACTCGATATTAAAGAAGCTGCAAAGCTGATGAAAATCATTAAACGTCAGGATGAGGCCTTAATGAAAATCCCGAAGGGAATTCCTACTTCTCACTTGTTCCTTATCCGTAGATGAGCTTGGCTGCGCTCTCATCGTGGAATAAGGAGCTCCAGCAGGTTTTTGGTGCTATTCGGTTGGCGCCCGGCCGAATGATAAGAAGAATAAAAAGAGTCATTGAGGGTCCTAGTCACCTAGTCTCGTATTGATAGGGGTCCTAACGAAGGTCTATCTAGTTGGGCAATATAAAATCTGATTTAAACCGAGAATGCGCCTCAATTTGGTAAGGTATTTATTTTATAGGCGCAGGTGAGATATTTAGTACACCGTGTGCTTCAAGTCCAATGATGCATAGCAGAGAGGGAGGCATCAGGACCGTACGTGGTTTCAAAAATTGCTATTAAATTATTGATTAAAGTAAGCTAGGCTTGCTTACAGTTGCGGAAAAATAGTGCTAGAATCCATTTCCGACAACATAAAGATGAATGAAAAACAATATTATTATTGGTCGTTAAATGTGAGGCAAGAAACATGTCCATTCGACCTGCACGACAGCGCCCTGGGGAAGACCTCTAAGCGCTATAAAGGCTTCTATCAACAGCATTATCCTTGCTAACAATTAAATTGGAAGACATTTCCATAAATTAGGTATGACGTAGCGAACTATGGCATTCGTCATACTTTTCCCTTTGTTATTTTGAACAAGATGACCTGGAGATCTGAAAAACGCTTTAATGCACCTGATTATTATGAGCGTGATAAGGCCAACAATGGAAGGGTAGGCGAAAATGAAGGCACTGCGGATACGCCAGATGAGCATCTCTGCGAGCGTGATGGAAATATGAGATCCCATCCAGCACAATGAATAGCCCCAAATACTGCCCCAATGCATGCTATCGCCACTATTTGAAACATTAGTTCACCGTGGATTGGCGTGAAGGCGTAGAATGTGGGGACGCCCTTTGAATTATCATGTAATTCGGAATAGCCATGATGCATGTAACGTATCTGTCGTATGATGCGCTTGACGATACCATATAGAAGATACCACGGAGTACATAAAGATCTGAAGATAGTGCGGCTTTTGAGAATGTGTACCACAGGTTGATTCCCAACAGCTGCTGTAAAAGTAGAATATTATAAATGCCTAGTAGCTCGACACTTGAAAACTACTAACATACCGGGAGATGTGTGATTTAGACTACTGCATCTTCCGTGTCCCAGATCGATAGACGGTTCGTAGCCTATCATATTGGAGCATCCAGTTTCGGAATCGTGATTGTCTACCGAGTGATGCGAGTCCCCTATCTCAAATTGCTCGGTAACCCGGTCCTCTAAAACTAAATAGGGTCAGAGTCGATGAGCGAATTGTTAAATTTATGGAAACACCTTACTATTGGAACTCCTATCTTGGCGGTGTAGAGTACGGATCTAGGTCATCCAGTGAAGAATCGGTTGTACCCTTATCAGCCGATGCATCTGATCCCTTTGAGACATGGTTTTGGTGAATCACTGAAGCTGAAATGTCTGGGATGTTATAAACATTATGGGTGGTTTGGACTAATGAATATTCCGGTTCCGGCTCAATAGAAAGAAGCTCACAAGGCGCTCTACTAGAGTGTTCAGTGTCTGAATGATGGACGTCTACCGAGTTATCGGAGTCTACTCTCTGACATTGCTCTGTGCTGTGCTGCAAAGCTGCATGGAGTCAGTGTCAGTACGGAATAGGCAAAAATATGGGACAGAGCTCACCATTGGAGCTCCTGTCTTGCGATATAGAGTGCAAATTTAAGCCATCCAGTGAGGGCTCCACTTCATGTATATCAACCGATACATCTGATGTCCGAGGAGTGTAGTTTTGGGGATGGACCAATGCTAAAAGGTGTGAGTGTTAAAAAGAAATTAAGTAAAACAACGTTGTAAATCTCACATTGTATGGTGAATGGCGGGGAGTGGGGAGAATATGGTGGCCTTATAACCATCATGTTCATACAAAGGTGGAAGAGCAATGGGGACCAGATCGCTGCAAATGGGCACCCGGACAATGAAACTTGAATCCAAAGGCTTGTTCCACCATAAGAAGTACATTAATGCGTTAAGGAACGCGAATGCGACGGTGACGAGCTCCAGCTCAGTGATCACCAACCCTTGTACAGTACCTGAGATGCATTGAGCAATGAACCACGACATTTGGCCAACGACAATCAACTTCGAGAAGCCATCGCCTTTACTGAGTGCGTTAATCTCGTCTTCAGACACGCTGGGAATCGTATTTTTCCTTCTTGAAGTAAATTGTGGAACGCGTACGGGTCTAGAATTTCTCTGTCCACATCTCCATCCACTAACATAAATCCACCCATTTGCAGGAAATGTCCATGAACGTTCGACCATTCGAATTCTGCAAGAGCATATATCCCACAATTTTTATTTATTTAAACCTTTACTGAGAGCACTAGAACACACCTTTGAATTTTGCCGCCAAATGACGTGCACCTACCCACTGCCTGAACGCCCAGCAGATAATCATTTCCGGAGTCAACATAGCCCATATCGTGAGCTCCACACGAGTTAGAATGATACGCATCCTTCCATCCTGTGGACCTGGCGAGTTTGGATGGACGGAAACCCATATACAGGCAAAGATTGTCGCCAAACAGCTCCATAGAATGTCCTATGTCGAGCGAAGTTGTGGGCAACTGCAGGGCGCGTCATCGGTAATCGACGCGGATGGCAAGTCTCGAACGTCAATTGGAATGGGAAGAGAAACAGAAGCAATGGGGCTAGCATGGATGGTAGATTGAGACGCGTAGTAGAGCAAAATCGAGAAGATGATCATGTTTGCGTTCGGATAACATCTGCAGAGCGCTGATACAAGTTTTATATGATAGCTTGTAAAGAGGCGGTGGTTGTTCTTCGTTCGAACTTGTCCTAGGATATCCATACTAGGATCTGCCAGCTGTCCTCTGGTTGTGTGATTAGTTTAACAAATGGTATACACGTTGTTCCACAAATAGTCGAAGTGCTGTATCCAGTGCTAGTGACATTCAAGCAGGTGGAAAGGCTACTGGCTCTGCAAGGCCGTGTAAGGTCAGAAATTCTTTGACAATCCTGATTTGAGCTCTGAGCGTTTGTGATTGATTTCTGGAAGGAAGAGGGTCATGTCAGAGTAACAGTTAGAGTCTCGAAGTTGGCCCACCAATTCACGTTCACGATCATCAGGAATGTAGTCTGAAGTCATTTCTAAACGTTTGAAACTCTACTACTATGTCAGTCAGGAGTCACATATGGTAAAGGAGACATAATAAAATAGGGAAATGATCTGTGGAGAACCAAAGCTCGATTCTAGACTTCGTTGTCGCTCACCGCGGACTCGCGACCCGTGGTGGTTACGAGTTCTTTACGTAAGTAAAGACTCGTTCTTTAACTCAGGATTCAATGGCGTCACAACTCCTGTGATCGCCAACGTGATCTTCAACAACGTGATGTGACATAGCGTAATCACGTGAATTCGTAATTTAAAACATGTCATCGTAATTATAAGCTCACCCTTTTGGTTATACTTTGCACGTGATATTCGCACTTTGTTCGCTCGGTTACTTCCGTGTTTCTTTTGTGGCACGGGGCTATAGCAATGCCTGTGGGAAAATCCCTTTCTTTCCTTCTCTTTCCTTTCCATACTATCGCTAACCCAGTGTTTGTAAAATTTTAAAGACCAAAGCATATATTTCGATTTCTGCACTAATTTTTATAAAATTTTACCATTGTAAAGCTTAGCGTTTCAGCTACAATAATATGTTTTTTTATTTCTAAGATTTGACGTTGAAGGAGAGGAATCGGGAAAGAAAGGGACCTAGTGTTTGGAATAGTTGTCACGCACGGGTCACGTACAACCGCAATCATCAACATGAATCGTAATGAATATTTAAACTCCGAGGGAAGCCTAAACGTATCGCGTGTCGGAGTTTAAAATCTTTATTGACTATTTCAGTGTCTTGTCACACCTGTATTTTTACCATCCTTCCTCACACTTTATGGCTTCAAAAAATTATAAGAAAGATAATAAATGACCTGTTATGCACAATACAAAAAATGGAGAAGAAAAAGCCATTTTGCAATGTCAGAGCCTGATATTACACTTTTTGGCACATTCATTTCAATATCTTGGCCCTTATATTGAATATAAAAATATGAAAAATTCAAATTAATGTGCATATAAGCTGTCTCTATGAGAGTGCCAAAAATCAAATTTAACGGAGCAGCGGTTGTAAAGTTATAAATGAAAAGTGTTGGTTTACAAACACTGGGCCCCCTTTCAAACACGGGGTTAGTGATAGTATCATTGCTGCCTCCCCATTGTCCTTGGGGTATATTTACTTGTTTTTCTGCATGATCTTTCTTTTGGTTTGTTGTTAATTGTGTTGGTATGTAGTCTTACATAGTGTATATGCTTAGCTTTTCAGCTTTACTGTAGTTTAGTAGTTAGGGGACTGCACGGGTTACACACGAGTAAATGACAGGTTTTTAATGTTAATCAAATAGACACAAATTTTATCTAATTTTTACAATTTATTTCATGCAAATCAGTTGAGAACTCACAAAGTTATGCCTCTACAAGTTTGGGGCACTTAGGTCCAGTGCTGGTCATGCAATAAGCTCAACATTGATGGCGGGTATGCCAAATTAGGTGATCGCAGCTCAGAAATCGTGATGTCACAGCATCAGTTTGCGTTACTTTTGGCTCAAACTTGGTAGGCGTGTAGCTCACTTGATTCCGCACTAATTTGCACAAAAATTTGCAAAAAAGGTAAAATTTATCTCTACAAGCTAATTACATAAAAACCCATGAAAATCTATGGGTACCTGTGCAGTTCCCTACCAATGACAAATCCAATCAATAATCTGCCTGATACTTTTGTAAGTAGACAGCTGCTGTGGCAATGGAGACTACAATCACAGGAAGATGAGAGATGGTGATGGTGTCAGCAGAGCTTGCAGTGTGTGAGGGTACATCAGCTGTCTGTGAGTATGATGGGAATACACTAAGAGAACCTGACTGACCTGCCAAAGTTCCAAGTGGTTTGACATTCTCTGTATTCAGTGTTGTCTTGACCTGATTGACTTGGTCAATAATTTGGGTCAAGTCAATCAGTCAGATCAATAAAGGTCAAGGGGTCAAAGTCACGCCACCACTATATTTTGATTAGATCATTCTTAGTCTAAATGCAACTTTTAGCCTGCTTATTCAGTTGGTACCACAGACCCTTGATTATTAATTTACTCATTCTTATTGTTCCTTGCTTTGGTAACCCATAGCTGGTACCATACCCAACCCTGAACTTGGCCAATTATTTCCTGGAGTATCATCTAGTGGATGAAATTCATCAAACTTGGTACTGTTAGATAGTATTTTATTAGCTCTATAGCTTTGGCTAAGAATAAAATTGAAATTGTGGCTTGAATTATGGTTATGAGGCAAGGACTGCCTTAGTTTTGTCATACATATGTCACTGTTTCCTTGTTCAAAAGTGACACCCCAAAATAGCCACCCACTCAGAGCCAGAATCACCAATCCCCTCACCAAAAATTAGGTATAAACACTCTGACAATGATGGCTCAGTCATGGAATTATGAAATATTCCTGGCATCACTAAAAATTTGTCTGAAAATATCTGACCATCCAGCACTTCATTCTCAAACAACAGATCTCACCTACATTTTGCAACTAGGCAATTTTGAGGTGATAATTAATAGGGCTTCAAAGATTCTGGTCAGTTAATTATGGGTAGACCATTCTGTCTTGTATACAGCACTGGCACAAATTTTATTTGTAAATTTGCTTGAGCTATAGGCAGGTATTGCTAAAAACACCATATTTCCTCTACACAGAGATCAGAAAGAATAACATAGTCAAATCCAAGTTAAAATTAACAAAAGTCAGAGAAATTTATTAGAATATTAAGCTAATATGAATCACCAAGTTTCAGATTTTCTGTTCTTTATCACCTGAGATACAGGTATATTATTCTACAAGACCAAAATTGTCAGTGTTCTATTTTAAGATATCAGTTCAAAATGTAATGAACCAAACAAGATTTGAATTGAAATCAGGGCTGGCCAAGTTCTCTGTCAAGTGTCATTTTAGGTCATCAGGATGAAAATATTCACTGAGGACTTTTTCAATGGACTAAAATTATGAAACTTCAAACTGAATACCTTGAGACATATTTGTACCAGCCAGGATTTTTTTTTATTACCTCAGGACCTCTCACTCTGGTGCTATTTTATGTGCAACTTGAAATGGCCAACTTCAGGGTCACATACAATATCCCACAAATTTTATTGACTGGGTCTGACCCAAAATATTGACTTCTCTTTTTGACTGACCCATTGACTGACCAGGTCTGACTGGGTCAATGACAACACTGTGTGTATTGAGACAACAAAGCAGCCAATGCTGCAAAATATGAGTTACTATTCAATAGAATCTGATTATTGCATAATGAAACTCTTATCTTTAGTCTGAGTATTCTCTTGCTCAGTAGAAGACATTAAACATATAGATTTGTTTGAATTTGAAGCAGTATTAGAACAAGGATATATCAGTTGAGCAAAAAGAAAAAAACTAAGCTTACTAAAGAATTTGATCCTCATTATTCACAACAGTTTTGCATGCCCATCTGATAAACTTTATGTGCGCTTCAAATCTTGTTCTTCAGTGATTTGGAGTTTGACTCTTTCTCTTATGCATACCAATTATTTACATCACTTTTGTTAATTCCTCTTAAAATTACTTTTCACTTATTAATTTTTATCTTTAGTAAAGATGTAAGATTCATAAATATATCCCACCAAAGTAATTGTGATTTTCAGATGCACCTATGACTATTCCTTGTTCAACTCCTCAGTTGATCACCTGACTTGTTCTCTTTAGATAAATTTGATGTCTTGTTTGATTCTAGGCTAACAGATTCAACAACTCACATGAATCCACTTGATCTTGCTAATGTCATGTGAATTTGCTGCAAGTAACCAGTAACTGGCTGACATGTGATTAAATTATCATGAATCATGATTATTAATAATATAATAACAATTATTATGATATATTTTATTGCAAATTCAGGTAAAAAATAAAAGAACTCGTTAATGCCGGGCAAAGCCTC